>CM077150.1:177879519-178039900 GCA_039583875.1 Platanthera guangdongensis
TTTGTTGGCAGCACAAACATTATCTCACAGATTTCTACAGCTAACAGCAATAACAGAAATAAACAGTTAATCCACAGCACAGCACAGACACACAAATTTATAGTGGTTCCCCAATCTTTGGGTACATCCACTTTCCCCCTTCGCCTATCTAGCAGTGTACTAGATTCGGCCAAACTTCTCCACTATCTCAAACCCCAAACCCAACTAGGTTCCTACACCTCAGGCCCAAAGCCTACACTCAGCCACAAAGGCCTACACTCAGCCACCCAGGCCTACACTCAGCCAATAAGGCCTACACTCAGAGTTCTTCAACTCCTACACTCAGGCAACCAAGCCCTACCCTCAGCCTTTATAATATAGGCTTACAATTCTCTCAGATCCAATGGATCCTACAAGTTAAAATAAAATACAATAGCTATACTCTACAACTCAGAAAATAAGAGAGGAGTTGAGAGTTTCTTGAAGAGTTCTTGGAAGAACTCAGCTAGATCCAAACTGACTTAGCTTCCTTCAAAGCTTCTTGAGTTAGAACTGAATTAGTCTGAATCTTCTGCAGTTGATCCTTGACCTCTGCTTCTTGAGATCCAGATGATTCTGAATCCTTCTTCTCAGCCTTAGTTCCAAAGACTGAATTCTTGATTGGAGCTCTCTCTCTCCAACTTCTTAGATCTGCAGTTGGACTGTCCAGATCTTCTTGTGTTGATCCTCTGTGTATCACTTTCCTGATTACTTGAAGAATCTGATCAACCACTTTAAGTATTCTTGACAACTACTTGTAACAACAACAATCAATCCGTTTCTGTAAACTATGGGTGCCTATTTATAGGCTTCCTTCATGGTAACCGGCTGGTCCGGTTCATAACAGACTTCTGATTTCTCTGACAGTTGCTGTAGACCGGCTGGATCGGCAGCTGTCATGTCAACCAGTCACTTCTTGAAATTCTCTAACTGTCAGATAGTGTCGAGACTTTCTGTTCTTAAGTGTCGACACTTATAGACCAAGTGTCGACACATGTTGTGTAAGTGTCGACACAAGTCTACAAGGTGTCGACACAATTCCTTGTATGTCTCGACACAGATTCTTCTTCAAGTGTCGACACTGAAATTAAGTGTCGACACAAGTACTTGATCTTCATTCTTTAACTGTATTCTTCTAAGTGTCGACACATCTCCTTTGTGTCGACACATCTTCATGTGTTGAAACTGTCAAGTGTCGACACTGCTTCTTGGTGTCGACACAAGTCTTCAATTTTATTTCTTCAGCTGAGTGTCGACACATTCCCTTAGTGTCGACACTTGTACTTAGAATATTTTGTAAACTTTTCTGTTTTTGCTAAGTGTCGACACAGCTCCTTGTGTCGACACTTTCTTCAAGTGTAGACTCTTTACTAAGTGTCGACACATTGTGCTGGGTGTCGACACTTTCTTCAAGTGTTGACTCTTCAACTAAGTGTCGACACATTGTGCTGGTGTCGACACTTTCTTCAAGTGTTGACTCTTCTGCTAGTGTCGACACATTGTGTTGAGTGTCGACACTTACTTCAATTACTGTTCTTCTGTTTGTGTGTCGACACATTGTGCTGAGTGTCGACACATTCTTCATATGTTGACTCTGCTGATTGAGTGTCGACACATTGTGTTGAGTGTCGACACTTGTCCTTAGTCTCTGCAGAATTTTGCTGAGTGTCGACACAACTCCAAGTGTCGACACTTTCTGATGTAGACTCAGCTCTTCTAGGTGTCGACACTTCTGCTAAGTGTCGACACAGCTTTTCTGCATACTTCTTCACTGAGTGTCGACACAGCTCCAAGTGTCGACACTTTCTGTCTGGTGTCGACTCTTCATCCCAGGTGTCGACACAATGACTCCAAGTGTCGACACTGCTTGTCTGGGTGTCGACACAAGCTTTCTCAAGTGTCGACACTTTCCCTCTGGGTGTCGACACATGGACTTAGAAACTTTTAGCTTCAGTCCAGTGAATACCTAACCTGCACAAGTAACTCAAACAAACATCAAATACATTATGATGTATATCATTGAGTTAGGTGAGGCTTCTTCAAATCAGGTACATTTGACCAATGTACCCAACAATCTCCCCCTATTTGGAGAAGTCATAACCCTTAGTCAATGATATACACCACTCATAATTAAAAATTAGAAAATGATGTAAAGCAGGTATATATCAACAGGGTAAACTTAACATGTAATAAAGCACACATGTATACTCATTCAGCATTACAGAACAAACAAGAATTAGACACATTCTACTGAACAATCATGAAATATATTTATCAAAAACTGTTCAAACATTGTTTTTTAATACATTTTCAATGATTTACAAAATGTTCAGATGTAACAGATTACAACATTTTCAGTCTAATCTTAGTCTAATTCTGATCAGGTTCTTTTATAACTATGCCTTTCCCAGCTTGCACTTTGGCTTTTACAGCAGCAGCAGCAGGCTCAGTATCAGCAATCTTCTTTCCTTTGGAGTCCTTCTTCTTTAGTTCTTCAGCCTTGATTTTCTGCCTCTCAAAATAATGATAGGGCTTAGGAAAGTACTTGCTAGGCTCCACAGCTGTAGGAGGTAGCTTTCCTAACTTAGCCTTCCTTCTATACTGGACAATGGCTTCCTGCCTGATCTCATGCTTCCTCCATTCTGCTTCTGAGAACCACTTGTTCCTCTCATGTGCATTGTCCTTGGCTGCTTTCCAGGCTGTGAGAATGATGTTTCTAGAAGTAGGGCTCCACTGTTCAAAATCTGGTTTTTGCTCAGCCAGTTCCCTGAACTTCTTCTTTGACAGCCTTGTCTCTTCTTCTTTGTCCATAGCCTCTTGCATAGCTGCTGTAATAGGTTGAGTAACCTTTTCTAAATGGACATTGTCCTTGCCCCCAGTGGGCTATACATAGTGCTCACCTCTGCATGAATCATTTCAAAATCTGGAGGTGGATAAATGACTTGAGCTACTTCTTGTGGCTCACCTCCAAATAGGCAGGGTTCAATCCAGATTCAGCAACTTCATTGTCATCACACAGGGGAGGATATCCAAGTGTAGCCCTGATTGAATTTGAAATCCATTTTGCATGCTCAGAACTGGCCTTGACTAACACTCTCTCCCCCTTTATGACTTCTTGGGCTACATGGTCTCTTACATCATCCTTCTGGAACCTGATTTGGCTGTCCAAGTACCTGATTCCATCCTTAAAATAAGGTCTAAGCTTTGTAAGCTGTTCAGAAATGACCTTCTGTGAATCCTTAATGGCAGTTTTGACAGCAGCAATTTCATCTTGAAAAGCTTTATCAAATTCAGCCTTTGCAGCAGCAGTAGAAGTAAGGTTCAGCAGACTTATTCTTTAATTCAGTGACTATAGCATTGTGGGAGGCAGTTAAATTATCATTCATTCTTAATTGATTCTCCAGCACATAGCCTTGCTTCAGTGCTATATCATCTACTTGAGTTTTGATCTTTTCCTGATGAGTTGCCAGAAAGACTACTGCATTGCCACCCTTGTAGAAACATTCAGTCATTTCTTTCTTTATTCAGGTTCATCTCAAACCTTATTGACTTGATATCTTGAGCTAAATCAAATTGTAAAGACTTGTGGCCTTCATCAATATATGTCTCTATAGCCCTCCTGTGCTCATCCAGCTTAACTTGCATTGCTACCATTAACCCACTGTAATCAGTTGATGGAGCTTGTTGGACTAAGGAGTGTTGAGCAACAGTTTGTAGAGCCTTCTTGTAGCTCTGACTCCTTCTTTTGAATACAAAGAATTTCTTCTTTTTAGCTTGTTCAGTCTCATCATCCTCAGACTCTGAAGTACTGGCTATATTCACCCTATCCTTAGGGCTTGAGGTTTTCAGTCTGCACATCAGTGCTTTCTCAGTTTCTAGCCTAATAGGCTCTTCCACAACTTCCATGTTCTCCCCCTCAGCAGCAGCACCCTTCTCTTCAGCAGCAGCAACTTTTCCATGTCAAAGTCCTCTTGATCTAAATTAAGAAATAGATCTTCCATTGTGTATTCAGCTGGAGACTGTGCAGGAGATGTACTGGGTTCATCAACTACTTTATCAGGAACAACTTCTTGTACTACTGATGTGTCTTGGAGAACAACATCTGGTACTTGATTTGCTTGCTGAGTTTGCTGATGGACATCAGACAAATCAGAATCTATTATAGAAAAATCTAAAGTATTGAGGTCAGAAAGTACCTCTTGGATAATGAGAGTAGCTTGCTCACTCTCCAGTGTAGAGGGTTGTTCTACAGCTGGAGGCTCCCCCTGGCTTGATCCTTATTCATGGGGCTAGCTGTAGGCAGCTCCCCCTGGATTTCTGCTGGCTCTTGAGGAGCAGGTGACTTCTCTGCAGCCACATCTATTGGACTATCAGGAGTGAAAACAACCTGTTCTTCACTACCTGAGCTGCTGGAGGACTCTGAGTCACAGCAGCTATCTTCCTCTTCTTCTTTGGAGGGGAATCCTTCTTAGAAACTTGCTTCTCTGGGGTAGGAACTTCCTTAGACAGCACTCTTTCCCATCTTGAAAGATCCTCATATCCATTCTTCTCATATGATTGATTTTAGTACCAGCAGCATTGCTCATTACCTCTGGTATTGTACCAGCCAGGTAGAGACTTAGTATCCTGCCCAGATTGGGCTTCTTCAGACTTTCCTTAACTTTCTCAAACACAACCATTGACCAGTCTGTTTTAAGGTTGAAATGATTCTGGTCATAACACTGAACATGGAGGCTGACACCCTGTCATGCCCTCCAGTCTTACTGAGTATTACTTTACCACAATTTCTGACAAGAATTTTCCTTGAGTATTCATTCCTCTCCTGTTGAATACTGATCCTATCTTTAGCTTAGGATCTAGACCACACCAGTAAGTGCTTCCCTGGTCTTAGATGTAGTCACTTCCTCTTCTTCTTGAACTTTAGGTAGCTGAAGTACCTTTCTCAGAGATTTGGGTGAAATCTTGACCTTGGTGCCATGCACCCTTGATTTGATTCTGTAGCCTGAGTCATCTACAGACGCTCCGTAAGGAATTCAAGAACTTCCTTCTTCCATATTTTTGTTGGTTCTGAAACCAAATACTCCAATCCTGAATCGGTGACTAGGGTTACCACCGATTTGATTTCTTGATCGCCATCGTCAAAGCGCCTCGCACGAGCTCATAGCCTTCGTTAACATTCTCCCCGAGCTTGGGAGCCATTAGGGTTTAGAGATTAGTCTTGAGGAAAGAGAAATGTCGACACAGTAGTTTGGTCTCGAAACTCTGAAAGCGTGTCGACACACAAAGACAGAATCCTATTTATACCTTTCTGGTTTGAAGACGAACAGGCGGGATGGATTACTAAAGATGTGTCGACACTGGCAATAAGTGTCGACACTGACTTATAATGTCTCGACACTCATGTGTCGACACAAGTTTAGTCAACAGATTTTATGTGTCGACACTTGGTTAAGTGTCGACACCACTCTACTCGACATGTAGTCGAGACTTTACTTAGAAAATTCTGAGTAAAACTTAAGTGTCGACACCTTATTGAATGTGTCGACACCAACTCGACATGTGTCGACACTAACATTCTGAAGTGTCGACACCAACTTCCTAGATGTGTCGACACCATTTTCCTGAAGTGTCGACACTTACTATTCTGTGTCGACATAGACTTGTCTATGTGTCGACACCTTTTTACTTAGCCAATTTTAGTTCTGTAAACTTAGTCTAAGTTTATCATACCTAGTTCAATTTTGAACCTATTGAACTTAGCTTCTTCTAAGGGCTTAGTAAACATATCAGCTATCTGATTATCAGTTTTAACATATTCAAGTGCAATATCATTTCTTTCTACATGCTCCCTAAGAAAGTGATATTTAATCTCAATATGTTTAGTTCTACTATGTGATACAGGATTGTTAGCTATTGAAATAGCACTTGTAGAATCACAGTAAAGTGGAGTTCTACTTACCTGAAATCCATAGTCTTCTAGCTGATGTTGAATCCACAGAAGTTGAGCACAGCAACTTCCTGCAGCTACATATTCTGACTCAGCTGTGGAGATAGCCACACTAGTTTGCTTTTACTGCTCCATGAAATGAGTCTTCCACCTAGGAATTGACAGGATCCAGTAGTGCTCTTTCTATCTTCTTTGCATCCTGCAAAGTCTGCATCTGAATAGCCTGTTAGATCAAAATCTCCATTCCTAGGGTACCAGAGGCCTAGATAAGGTGTGCCCTTTAGATATCTCAAGATTCTCTTGACTGCAGTCAAGTGAGACTCTTTAGGGCAGGCTTGATACCTGGCACAAACACATGTAGCATACATAATGTCAGGCCTACTTGCAGTCAAGTATAGTAGGGAGCCAACTATCCCTCTATACAAGGTTTCATCTACAGGTTTCCCTGCATCATCCTTGCTTAGAGACATACTTGACCCCATAGGAGTCTTCATGGTACTGGATGAATCCATACCATACTTCCTTATGAGTTCTAGGGTGAACTTGGACTGACATATGGATAGACCACTTCCAGTCTGTTTAACTTGGAGACCCAAGAAAAACTTCAGTTCTCCCATACTACTCATCTCAAATTGACTTTGCATAAGCTTTGCAAACTTTTTGCAAAGGCTACTTTCAGTAGACCCAAATATAATGTCATCTACATATATTTGGACAAGTATGACTTTGCCTCTAGATTCCCTAAGGAATAGAGTCTTATCTATTTTCCCCCTTGAGAACTTGTTCTCAATGAGGAAACTAGATAGGGTTTCATACCAAGCTCTAGGTGCTTGTTTTAACCCATATAATGCTTTCCTAAGTCTATAGACATAATGAGGTAAAGTTGGATCAACAAAACCTGCAGGCTGCTCCACATAGACTTCTTCTTTCAAATTACCATTTAGGAATGCTGACTTCACATCCATTTGGTATACCTTGAATCCTTGATAGGTTGCATAGGCCAAGAACATCCTTATGGCCTCCAGTCTGGCTACTGGGGCAAAGGTTTGATCAAAATCAATACCTTCTTCTTGCCTATATCCTTTTGCAACCAGTCTTGCTTTATTCTTTATGATGACCCTTGTTCATCTAACTTATTTCTGTAGATCCACTTTGTTCCTATCACATTGTGATCTTTAGGTTTAGGAACCAGGTCCCAAACCTTGCACCTTTTGAACTGATTAAGCTCTTCCTGCATTGCTTCAGTCCACTGTGGATCTTGTATAGCTTCTTCAAATTTCTTTGGTTCTATTTGAGACAGAAAACTTGAATATACTACAGCATTCTGATTTCTGCTCCTTGTCTGAACACCTTGTCTTGGATCTCCAATTATCAGCTCTACTGGATGATCTCTTAGATGCCTGTTGGCTGGAGGCATCCTTACTTCTGGTTGAACTTCTTCAGCATCTTCATCAAACTGAGTTCCTTGTACTTCTTCAGCTCCTTGTACATGTAGTTCTCCCCCTGGACATAAGCCATCTCCTTCTACTTGCTGTCTTGCAGCAGGTACATCTTCTATGGTTAGCTTGTCCATCTTCTTAGTAAGACCTGTGGGGCTGCATACATTGCTAGACAACTCATTGTTAATTAGTTTTGTCTCATCAAAAACTACATGCACAGACTCCTCTACAACTTGTGTAGTCAAGTTGTAGACTCTATAAGCCTTACTATTATTGCTGTACCCAACAAACACTCCCTCTTGGGACTTGGCAGCAAACTTAGTTAGTAAGACTTTCCATTGTTAAGTATGAAGCATTTGCAACCAAAAATCCTGAAATAGGATAGATTTGGTTTCCTGCCTTTCACAACTTCATAGGGGGTCTTGTTTAACCTTTTAGTGATGGTAGCCCTATTTATCACATGGCATGCAGTGTTAACTGCTTCAGCCCAGAAATACTCTGGCAGTGATGAATCACTAATAGGGTTCTACCAGCCTCTATCAAGGTCTATTCTTCCTCTCAGCAATGCCATTTTGCTGAGGTGTTCTAGGTGAAGAGAATTCTTGAAATATCCCAAAGTCTTCACACAGTTTTGTCATGCTTTCAGACTGAAACTCAGTACCATGGTCACTTCTAATTTTGACCACTGTACAGTTCAATTCATTCTGAATTTGCTTAACAAAGCTATAGAAGACACTAGGTGTTTCAGATTTCTGCCTTAAGAAGAACACCCAGGAAAACCTTGAGTAGTCATCAACAACTACAAAGGTATAGACCTTCCTACCTAAGCTGTGAACTGGCATTGGACCAAATAGATCCATATGCAAGAGGTATAAACACCTCACAGCATCTTTGTTGTCTAAGCTTCTAAAGGTGGATTTAGTCTGCTTGCCCTTTTGACAAGCTGAGCAAATGCCATCTTTGACACACTTAACTTGAGGACCATTCCTCACTAACTCTTTGCTAAAGAGTTTGCTAATAGTCTTGTAGTTAAGATGAGCTAGCCTCTTGTGCCACTTGACACAATGAGAGACTGTCTCATCAGCTACAAGACAGACAGGAGAACCATTGTTCTCAATCATAATGTCTAAGCAGTAGACATTCCTCTTTCTATATCCTGTCAAAATGATCTCTTGATCACTTGACCTCTTGATATGACAACCATTTTTAACAAATGAGATGTCATACCCTACATCACTTAACTGACTTATACTAATGAGGTTGTGTTTCAACCCTTTAACATAAGCCACTTGAGTAATGGTAACAAGGTTTGAAGAGATGTTACCAAACCCTTTGATGATTCCTTTTTCAGAACCACCAAAGGTCACTTTAGGACCATTTTTGATTGGAATGTAGTCCTTCAGTAGTCCCCTTGTTCCAGTCATATGTCTGGAACATCCACTATCCAAGTACCATGTTGGGGTATGGCCACTTGGATTCACCTGCAAAACAAATTAATGAACCTTAGAACCCAAAGTAAACTTGGGTCCTTGGTGATTGTTAGTTTGCAACTTGACATAGCTACCTGCTGGCTTTCCACCAGGTAACTTGCTACTCAACTTGGCACTGGCATTGTGCCAACAATCCAAGGCAAAGTGGCCAACCTTGCCACAACACCAGCATTCAAACTTGTTGTACCTTTGCTTAGGTACAGACTTGGCTGTCTTGACTACAGCAGGCTTATTGAATGTTGGGGCTTTGCCCTTGGACTTGGACTGATCCTGAACAGTCCTAGCTGGTTTAATAAAACCCAATCCAGCCTTTCCTTTATGATGAACAAATTCATCAATCAAGGGTAGCACTGATTTAGGTTTTGAAAACCTAGCAACTAGCTCTCTTTCCTTCTGGAGATTGATCTCCAGTAACTTAATTTGATCATTTTTATAAGTGATAGTTCCCATCTGAATCACAGTAATGTGTTTCAGCCTGGCTACCTCATTGAGCTTTTGATCAAATTCCTTCTCAAAGTCTGTTGCAGCTGCCTTTAGATCAGCAATTTCCTTTGCCTGACTTTTGGCAAGGGACTTGCTTTTCTTATAGGCTTGCAACAGTACTTTATATTCATCTAAGAGCTGATGAATATCTCCCTCAGATTCAGAAACACTTCCATCACTTGATGAAGATGAATCTGACTCTGAACTAGAACTGAAATCTGAACTTTGAGTTGGACTTTGTACCTGACTAGGTCCTGGCTGCTCCAGGATTTTGGTACTTTCAGTCAATGCCATCAGTCCTTGGCACTGACACTCTTCTTGTTCATAGATTGATTCCATGATCTGCATAAACTCCTCTTCTTCTTCAGCAAATAGCCCTATGTAGGCTTCAGCATCTGTCTCAGTGTCTGAAGAAGAAATGTCTGAAAGAGTCTTCTCATTCTTTGCAACAAAGGACTTCTCCTTCTTTCCTTTGAAGTGAGTCTTCTTTTTGTCACTGGATTCTTTTCTTCTCTCAGGACAATCTGCAATAACATGACCCTGTCTATTGCAGCAGTAACACACTATCTTAGACCCAGTTGCCTTGCTAGTCTTTGTCTTTTTCTTGTCCTTCTTTGAAGGCTTCTTCTCCTGATACTGAACTTCTTTCCCTTTGGAAAATGAAGGTCTGGACCTCCACTGTTTCTTCTTCAGGAATTTCTGAAAATGTCTGGTGAATGCAGCAAAGTCTTCATCACTTTCACTGCTTGTAGACTTTGTGCTAACAGATTCATCAGATTCTGATTCAACTACCTCTGGAGGAGGAGTTGATGACTTAGTCCTGCCCTTTCTAGGTACTTCTGACTTGAAGGCAACAGTCCTTTCCCTGTGCTCAGTCCTTGTTGATTTTTCCTCCTCTTTTCTCACTGACAGCTGCATCTCATAAGACAGCAACTTGCCAAACAGTGTGGGAGGAGGAATTTCTCCCAACTTTGCCATTTCTCTGATGGCACAGATCTTAGGTGTCCCAATCTTTGGTTAGGGACCTTAAGAACTTATCATTCAATTCATAGTTAGTGAACTCTCTTCCATAGGACATGAGTTCATTAACAATTCTATAGAACTTCTTGTAGCATTCAGTGATGCTATCTCCTCTTCCTTGCCTAAAGCTCTCATACTCTTGATTAAGCAAGGACTTTCTATCTTGCCTAACTTCTTCAGAACCTTCCATATAGACAATGAGGGTATCCCACATTTCTTTTGCTGTTTTACAGTGAATTAGGTTCTGAAAAGTTGCATCATCAATGGCACTTACTATAATGTTTTGTGCCCTTTTGTCCATAGTGGCTAGGACAATTTCATCCTTGGTCATCTCAGAGAAATCCTTTGGAGTCCTCTGATTTGCATCCAGTACTGAAATCTTCATTGGGCACATAAGGCCCTTCCTTGACTGTGATGTAGATTCTAGGGTCTGAGGCCTCCATAAATAGCCTAACCCTTTCTTTCCAGATTCCAAAAATCTCCTTCCTGCATATGGGTAACTTCATGGAACCCAACTCTTTGTGATTCTCATAAGAACCCATGTTTCTTGAAGTTCTTGAATTTCTTGAATCTGTTTTCTGACTTAGACTGTTTCTGCCAAACAGGATCTCCTTAGACTGTTAGTCCTTGTTTTGAGGAACCTCGCTTTGATACCACTTGAAAGATATGGTACCTAAACACCTAGAGGGGGGGGGTGAATAGGTGACCTAAACCTTTTTAAAACTTTGTTGGCAGCACAACAGTTATTCCACAGAATTCTACAGCTAACAGCAATTACAGAATATAAACAGTTAATCCACAGCACAGCACAGCACAGCAGACACACTAATTTATAGTGGTTCCCCAATCTTTGGGTACATCCACTTTCCCCCTTCGCCTATCTAGCAGTGTACTAGATTCGGCCAAACTTCTCCACTATCTCAGAACCCAACTAGGTTCCTACACCTCAGGCCCAAAGCCTTACACTCAGCCACCAAGGCCTACACTCAGCCACCCAGGCCTACACTCAGCCAATTAAGGCCTACACTCAGAGTTCTTCAACTCCTACACTCAGGCAACCAAGCCCTACCCTCAGCCTTTATAATATAGGCTTACAATTCTCTCAGATCCAATGGATCCTACAAGTTAAAATAGAAATACAATAGCTAACTCTACAACTCAGAAAATAAGAGAGGAAGTTGAGAGTTTCTTGAAGAGTTCTTGGAAGAACTCAGTTAGATCCAAACTGACTTAGCTTCCTTCAAAGCTTCTTGAGTTAGAACTGAATTAGTCTGAATCTTCTGCAGTTGATCCTTGACCTCTGCTTCTTGAGATCCAGATGATTCTGAATCCTTCTTCTCAGCCTTAGTTCCAAAGACTGAATTCTTGATTGGAGCTCTCTCTCTCCAACTTCTTAGATCTGCAGTTGGACTGCCAGATCTTCTTGTGTTGATCCTCTGTATATCACTTTCCTGATTACTTGAAGAATCTGATCAACCACTTTAAGTATTCTTGACAACTACTTGTAACAACAACAATCAATCCGTTTCTGTAAACTATGGGTGCCTATTTATAGGCTTCCTTCATGGTAACCGGCTGGTCTGGTTCATAACAGACTTCTGATTTCTCTGACAGTTGCTGTAGACCGGCTGGATCGGCAGCTGTCATGTCAACCAGTCACTTCTTGAAATTCTCTAACTGTCAGATAGTGTCGAGACTTTCTGTTCTTAAGTGTCGACACTTATAGACCAAGTGTCGACACATGTTGTGTAAGTGTCGACACAAGTCTACAAGGTGTCGACACAATTCCTTGTATGTCTCGACACAGATTCTTCTTCAAGTGTCGACACTGAAATAAGTGTCGACACAAGTACTTGATCTTCATTCTTTAACTGTATTCTTCTAAGTGTCGACACATCTCCTTTGTGTCGACACATCTTTATGTGTTGAAACTGTCAAGTGTCGACACTGCTTCTTGGTGTCGACACAAGTCTTCAATTTTATTTCTTCAGCTGAGTGTCGACACATTCCCTTAGTGTCGACACTTGTACTTAGAATATTTTGTAAACTTTTCTGATTTTTGCTAAGTGTCGACACAGCTCCTTGTGTCGACACTTTCTTCAAGTGTAGACTCTTTAACTAAGTGTCGACACATTGTGCTGGGTGTCGACACTTTCTTCAAGTGTTGACTCTTCAACTAAGTGTCGACACATTGTGCTGGGTGTCGACACTTTCTTCAAGTGTTGACTCTTCTGCCTAGTGTCGACACATTGTGTTGAGTGTCGACACTTGCTTCAATTACTGATTCTTCTGTTTTTTGTGTCGACACATTGTGCTGAGTGTCGACACATTCTTCATATGTTGACTCTGCTGATTGAGTGTCGACACATTGTGTTGAGTGTCGACACTTGTCCTTAGTCTCTGCAGAATTTTGCTGAGTGTCGACACAACTCCAAGTGTCGACACTTTCTGATGTAGACTCAGCTCTTCTAGGTGTCGACACTTCTGCTAAGTGTCGACACAGCTTTTCTGCATACTTCTTCACTGAGTGTCGACACAGCTCCAAGTGTCGACACTTTCTGTCTGGTGTCGACTCTTCATCCCAGGTGTCGACACAATGACTCCAAGTGTCGACACTGCTTGTCTGGGTGTCGACACAAGCTTTCTCAAGTGTCGACACTTTCCCTCTGGGTGTCGACACATGGACTTAGAAACTTTTAGCTTCAGTCTAGTGAATACCTATCCTGCACAAGTAACTCAAACAAACATCAAATACATTATGATGTATATCATTAAGTTAGGTGAGGCTTCTTCAAATCAGGTACATTTGACCAATGTACCCAACAGTCACAGAATACCAGCGGGAATTCCAGCATCTCGCAAGGTTTGCGGACTCTTATGAGTTGGATGACAGAGGTTATGCCAAGCGCTTCTATAAAGGCTGCGAGATCCCCTAAGGCAGTCCCTTTTGTTTATAGCGGATGGTAGCTTGGCGGAGATCATTGATATGGCGAAAAGATTGGAGGCGGACCACATGGGATGTAGTAAGAGGCCTGCGGAGGACGTGATGGAAGCCGGCCCATGGAATAGAAGGAGGCGAGACTTCAGAGGAGGAAGAGGTTATCAAAGAGGTGGAGGGCGTGTCCACCGAAACTATAGGGTGGAGCATCCAGTTCCGCAGCCGCCTGCGTTGCCTCCACCCCCACAGCCTCAGCGATTTCAACAACTTGAAGGGCGTCGTGGTCTGGTGTGCTTCGAGTGTAACCAGCCGGGCCACATCCGACGTTTTTTCCCGCAGCTATATGGGAACGTCCCTCCTGCTCTCCCTCCTGCTCTCCCTCCTGCTCTCCCTCCACCAGCTCCACGAGGACGGGGATATATGCGTGGTCGAGGACGAGGACCGCCAAGAGGAACCCCGGACTGGTCCGGGATCAGGTGTACGCGCTTGACATGGCGCAGGAACGGAACCCACAAGATGTGATTGCAGGTATGATTTAATTAATTTACATATTTGCATGGTCTAACTTGAATTGATTAGAACTTACTAGCCACTAGCAGTAAGTTTTGGTTGTTGGTACTTAGGCAACGTGATTATTGGCGGGAAGACAGCCTATGCGCTGTTCGATACCGGTGCCTCACACTCATTTGTGTCCGAGGATTTCATAAAAGACGTGGAGGATGCTCAGTACTTCACTGGCATAGCCCGACGTGTACGCCTTCCGGACGGCTCGGAGATGATCGCGACCGCCAAGTGCGAGTTGGAGTTATTTATTGATGGGAAGTCCTTTGATACACCGGCCACGGTTCTGAGAATGCCGGAGTTTGACATCATTTTGGGCATGGCATGGCTCGATTGGCACTTCGCAAGGATCGACTGCGCGGAGAAGCGGATCTATTTGAGACATGGAGACTCTGACGTCATCTTCCAAGGTATTGGCTTCGCTCCTCGCATGATGTTATCTTCCGTCCAGGTTGTAAAAGCTCATATGAAGGGGGACGAGGTCTTCATGATCTGGTTCGAGTTGAAGGAGGAAGCGTTGGAATTAAAGGATGTACGGGTTGTGCGGGATTTTCCCGAGGTATTTCCTGAGAAGCTACCAGGATTACCACCGCATAGAGAGGTTGACTTCCAGATCAATCTAGTACCAGGTGCCAAGCCTGTGTCCAAGGCTCCGTACAGAATGGCCCCGAAAGAACTCGCGGAGTTTAGAGTTCAACTACAAGAACTAGTAGATTCAGGGTTCGTTCGCCCCAGTTCATCACCATGGGGTGCCCCCGTGTTGTTCGTAAAGAAGAAGGATGGAACCCTGCGATTGTGCATAGATTATCGGGAACTCAATCGATTAACGGTGCGGAACACTTATCCGCTACCTCGGATCGACGAGTTGTTCGATCAATTAGTGGGAGCACATTGGTTCTCTAAACTAGACTTGCGCTCCGGATACTATCAGTTGAGGATACAAGAGGGGGATATTCAGAAAACAGCCTTCAGTTCGAGATATGGTTTGTATGAGTTCACAGTAATGCCGTTTGGGCTCACGAATGCACCTTCGGCCTTCATGAGCCTGATGAACAAGGTGTTTGAACCATACTTGGACATCTTCGTCATCGTTTTCATCGACGACATCTTAGTCTACTCAAAGACGGAGGAGGAGCATGTCGAGCACCTGACCCTAGTTTTGAAGAAATTGAAGGAGCACGCCTTGTATGCCAAGTTTAGCAAGTGTGAATTCTGGCTTAAGGAGGTTGCCTTCTTGGGGCATGTGATCAGTGGAGCAGGATTAGCTGTGGATCCAGCTAAGGTGCGGGCCGTGAAGGAGTGGTCGCCCTTGAAGTCGGCGGCCGATGTACGAAGCTTTCTTGGACTTGCTGGGTACTACCGCAAGTTCGTGAAAGGATTTTCCAAGATTGCCCTTCCCCTTACCTCCTTGACGAAGAAGGGTGTTCCATTTGAGTGGACACCTCAATGTGAGGCGGCGTTTCAAGAATTGAAAGATAGGCTTACCTCCGCCCCCATCCTTGCACTACCGTCTGGGAAGGAAGGATTCCAAGTTTACACGGACGCATCATACCAAGGGATGGGAGCGGTGCTGATGCAGCACGGGCATGTGATCGCTTATGCTTCAAGGCAGTTAAAGAAACATGAAATCAATTACCCGGTTCATGATTTGGAGTTGGGAGCAGTGGTGTTCGCTTTGAAGGTCTGGAGACATTATTTATATGGCGTGCACTGCGAGATCTTTTCCGATCACAAAAACTTGAAGTATGTTCACACTCAGAAGGAGTTGAACCTGAGACAACGGCGGTGGTTGGAATTTCTATGCGACTATGAGTTCACCATGAACTACCACCCCGGGAAAGCGAACTCGGTAGCCGATGCCTTGAGTAGAAAAGTGCCAGGCTCTAGCCCAGAGTCTCGGCTGATGAGTATGGAGTTGGCTCGGATGATCGAGGAGATGGAAATTACTCTAGTATTCAAGGATCCTTCGGCAGAGTATGCGGAGTATTTGGCCAACATGAGCATAGTTTGTGATATCCGAGACCGGATTCGGGTGGAGCAAGGAATGGATGCGGCCTTGGCCCCGGCAATCAAGGCAATTGAAGATGGGACCACCGATGAGTACACACTAAAAGACGGCCTCGTTTATTTTCGTGGCCGACTCTATATTCCCAAGGGCGGCAAAATTCGGGAGGATATCTTGAGAGAGGCACATTCCTCTCAATATTCAGTGCACCCGGGTATTGCTAAGATGTACGCCGGATTGCGGAAGACCATGTGTTGGCCGGGAATGAAAAAGGATGTCTGGTATTATGTCACTCATTGTGAAGCATGTTAAAGAGTGAAGGCTGAATGCAGGAGTCCCGGTGGTTTGTTGCAGTCGCTGCCCATCCCCGAATGGAAGTTCGAGGATATCTCCATGGACTTTGTTCATGGGTTACCCCGTTCCCGCTCCGGGAATGATTCGGTGTGGGTTATTGTGGATCGACTGACAAAGGTGGCCCGGTTCATTCCAATGAAGAAGAAAGCACACGTGGATGTTTTGGTGCGCCTTTTTGTGGAGCAATTTGTACGGTATCATGGCGTGCCCAAAACAATTGTTTCAGATCGGGATGGTCGGTTTACATCCAATGAGTGGAAGGCGGTACAAGCGTATTTGGGCTCACGCCTAACCTTTAGTACCGCATTTCATCCTCAGACTGACGGGCAGTCAGAGCGGACCATCAGAACACTGGAGGATTTATTAAGGTTATGTGTGTTGGACAGAGGAGAGCCGTGGGAAAGACTCTTGCCCCTGGTGGAATTCTCCTACAATAATAGTCATCAAGCGAGCATCGGTATGGCGCCCCATGAAGCCCTTTACGGAAGAAGGTGTAGGACCCCCTTGTCTTGGGTGCAAGATGAAGATCCGAAGGCATTGGGAAACGAATACATAGATGATACTGATGCGGCGGTCAGATTGATACGGGATCGCATGTTGGAGGCTCAAAGTCGACAGGCGAAATATTACAATAAAAAGCACCGGATGGTGGAGTTCCAAGTGGGCGAAAAAGTGTTTCTCAAGATTCGGCCGATGCATGGTGTGTCGCGGGTGCGTGGGGTGAAAAGCTCAGCCCAAGGTATGTTGGGCCTTATACTATATTGGAGAGGATTGGCCCGTTGTCCTATCGGTTGGAGTTACCACCAGAACTAGAAAACCTTCACGACGTGTTCCATGTATCGTCGCTTCGAAAAGCACTATTGCGGCCCGACCAATTTATTCCCACTACTGATGGTGCAGTGGCGTCAGATAGGTCTGTGCGACTAGAGCCGGTACGAATTGTTGATAGCGAGACAAGAACATTACGCCGCAAAAGTGTCCCCTTAGTGAAGGTGCTATGGATGAATCATGGGAAGGAGGAGTACACCTGGGAGCCTATGGATTTGATGCAGCAACGCTACCCGGAGTTGTTTGCCCAAGGTAATCTTATTTAAAAACATATGATAAATTTCCTGTTAAGCTTTTCTCCACACAGCCTAAGCCTGATTTCGGGGACGAAATCTTTTATTTTGTTTATAGGATTTGTAACGTCCCGAATCGCTCTAGGCCCCTAATGTGTGTGTTTTTGAGTCAGGAGGGTTGACTCAAGTCCTGAGAAGTGCAGGGAATTGGGCTGCACTTGTGGAGAAGTGGAGAAATCAGTGCAGGTGACATGGGTGGTGACACGGGTAGTGACACGGGCGTGTCACTACCCGTGTGCGTCGAGTTCCACTCGACAAGCCGTGTCGGGACTGACGAGTTGTGTCGACACAAAGTGACACGGGTAGTGACACGGCCGTGTCCCTACCCGTGTGCGTCGAGATGATCTCGACGAGGCGTGTCGAGATCGTCGAGAGTCGTCGAGATCAAGTGACACGGGTAGTGACACGGCCGTGTCCCTACCCGTGTGCGTCGAGATGATCTCGACGAGGCGTGTCGAGATCGTCGAGAGTCGTCGAGATCGTCGAACGGGGTCGACACTAAGTGACACGGGTAGTGACACGGGCGTGTCCCTACCCGTGTGCGTCGAGTTGAGCTCGACGAGAAGTGTCGAGATGTAACTCAAGATGTACACGGCCAATGACACGGCCAGGAACACGGCCGTGTCATGTGAACACGGGTTGGGACACGGGCGTGTCCCTACCCGTGTCAAACATTGAACCGACATGGAAACCGCCACGGCCGTTTCGCGGAAGCGGGACACGGGTACGGACACGGCCGTGTCCCTACCCGTGTCATATTTTGTATAAAAGGGGAAGAGGAAACCCTAGCCGTTTTCACTCTCATTTCCTTCCCCTATTTCCTGTGAGAGCTCCTGGTGAGAGGAAACCGCAGGAGCAAGTTCTACCGAAGGAGATCCGTCATCGCCGTGAAAGAGAAGATGCCGCCAAGGAGAACTACGCGATCCATGGCCGGAAATGGTGGTACCGCTGGAGCCAACGTGAGTTTCCTACCCTCTCCCTTGGTGCTAGATCTTAGATATTTAGGAGAGGCATCGATTTAAGAGAGTCTTGATGGAGAGGAGAAGATTTCTAGGTTAGGCCATGTTAGAACTTGTGTTCTAGACTTTAGATCTCTTCAACCCTTCCCCTTTTCTTCAATATGACGATGGGTGGATGGTCTCGTGAGGAGTTTATGGCCTTTGAGGTTGAATAAGGGAGGAGAATATTTCTGGAAAATTTAGGAACGATCTCCTTGAGGAGGAAGACGAACCGATGCCGTTCATTTTCCTTTAAGATGCGCGCAGAATCTGTATTCTGCGCCCAACAATCTTCTAGGACATTTTCCCGATGGATAAGGCCAGATCTGGGCTTTCGGCTAAACACGAAAGTTGAAGCCCTTGGAAATACCTTTCCAACGAGTGGTTGCACGACTTTAGGTGATGTCTGTGGCCCCGGGAAAACCTAATCGAGTTGCTGTCCGGCAGTTCCTGTACACAGAAACTGTGTTCTGTACGCAGCAGACTTCAAGTCCGATTTCAGATAGGATAACGTCAAATCTGGGTTGAGGTCTGAATACGAGAGTTGTAGACCTCGGAAATACCTTTCCATCGAGGGGTTACACGACGTCACCGGATTCCTGTAGCCTCGGGAATCTCCGGTTGAAGTTCTGTCCAGACTATTCCTGCACTTAAAAATCTGGGTTTTATAACATTTGGATTTGGATTCGGAGAAACCAATATCACAGGTAACCCTGAGGCTTGGATAAACTTTTATGAATAATTAATTCAGTTGCATAAATGATGAAGATTATTAATCGGACTCCATGTGATCGAATTGTAAGATAGTATACTTGAATGATTTGACTTGTTAAAAGTTAGTAGATTTGTATACATATGCATCTTGATATATTGTGTTGAAATCACCTGATATGACATATAGAAGGATAACTCATGGCCATGTGAATGTTGAATAGTGGATTGAATTTGGTAGTCCAATACTTAGAGCGTCGCCTTCCTATGGGTAGTATTGTGTAAGTTTGTAAGTGCGGTGTTGACCGCCACTTGTTTTGGGTTGTGTTGAGATAAGGTGTGGCTGGATGGTTGGGCTGTGTCCTCGTGCTCACTCCAAGGCCCCTTCCATGATATGTTGATGTGATATTTGCATGTGGTGTGAGTCGACATGCGGTGTCGTAATCCTGGGTTAAGGATAGTGTGGCAGGTCTACGGACTCGCCAGTCGTCACACCGACGGGAGTTGGCAGTTAGACTTGGTCGGTTTGGGCTGTGTCCTCGGTGTTCACGTCCCGAGGCCCCTCCGACCATGTGAACGGTTGGGCTGTGTCCTCGTGCTTTCTTTCGAGGCCCCTTCCGGGTCACACAAGGCCAGTTCGGGCTGTGTTCTTGGTGCACATCTACCCAAGACCCCGCTGGGCCATAGTACGCATGGGCTCCGCTGTTGTGTTCTTAGCGTTGAGGCGTACGGAGGCCTAGGTGAAGTAGTGTGATACCCGCCTAGTAGTAGAAGTGCCCGTTCTACTGTCACCGCCTGGCCACGGCGGCTGATGCCTGAGAGGTTAGCTACCTGCTCGAAAAGTGGGAACTATAGTCTGTGTCGACATAGCAATTGCATGGGTGTGCATGGGTGAGTCATTGCATAGCATTCATAGCATTTCATATCATTGCACCACAAGATCCTCATCGTATAAGTTTGTATGGGCACTCTTATACGATGAGTTACTTTTATGTAACCCGATCCTTAACTTATAAGTTTGTATGGGCATTCTTATAAGTTAAGTTACTTTCCTGCTGTTACTTATACTTGCTAGTTTAGTGTAGCTCTTACTTAAATGCTGATTATGATGTTGTTACTCTTACATTACCTTGCCACCTGCTTGTACTTCCTTTACTTGCATACTTATTATATACTATACTCTTGTTCCTTTTCTCCGCCCGGTGCCGAGGAGTCGCCGGGGGAGCGGATGTGAAACCACTTAGTCGTTTCGACTAACGGTTGCTACGTCTTCCTTTTTAGGAGGTCACGCCGCAGGTAGAGTAGCCGCAGACTACGCAGCAGGACAGCCAGGCCAGGACGACAGGGCCTGATGTGACGGTGCCGTCAATACCGTCTGTTACAGATGTTAGTGTTTTGATTACTCTGATGTAGCCCGTTTGGGCAATGTTTAGCTGTACTCTGATATATTGTAGAAGCATGTTTTAGCTTCTCATTATTGATGTATTTGGACATTATAACTTAGTGTGGATTTTGACTTCTCTTGCTTATTTATTTGGTTGGGTTGGCATGATATATTGATATTGTTGTAGCCGGCGGAATAGGCGTCTTATGGTACAGGTTAGCCCGTGTGCTAATGCTACCGCAAGGCGGCTGTTCCGGGCATAAGACTCCCCCTTCGTGCCGTGTTTTGGAATTCGGGGAGGAGGGGTCTTACACAAAATCTACATCTGAAAAGTATACCAGCTCAAAATCATTGTTCCTAGGATTCTAAAGGCCAAGTTGTTGGGTGGCCTTAAGCTATCTCAAAATCCTCTTTATAGCTGAATAATGATATTCCTTGGGGCATACCCGGTACCTAGTATAAACACATGTAATATACATAATATAATGTATACTAGCACTTAAATATAGTAGGGACCCAAAGATACACCTGTACATGGACTCATCAAAAGGTTTCCCTTGTTTATCCTTATCTAGGGATATATTTGATCTCATGGGAGTTTTCATAGTAGAGGCCTACTCCATGCCAAACTTCTTAATTAGTTCTCTATTCCAATTGGTCTGAGAGATGTAAATTCCATCCTCTAACTGTTTTACTTGGGGACCTAAGAAGAACTTGAGCTCTCTCATACTGTTCATCTTAAACTCCACTTGCATCAAATTGGCAAATATCCTGTAGAGGTTGTCATTAGTAGCCCCAATTATAATGTCATCAGCATATATTTGGAGTATGAGACACCTGCCCTTTGTTTCCTTAAGGAACAATGTGGTATCTATCTTCTTTCTTGAGAACTTGTTCTTAATGAGGAAGTTAGACATGGTTTCATACCAAGCCCTTAGGGCTTGTTTTAACCCATATATAACTTTCTTAAGAAAATAAATATGATCAAGTGGAGTTGGATATACAAAACCTGAGGGATGCTCTATATATACCTCTTCCTTGAGATTGCCATTTAGAAAGGTTGAATTGACATCCATCTGTTATACCTTGAATCCTTTGAAGAAAACATATGCAAAAAACATCGTGATTATCTCTAGCCTTGCAACTAAAAAAAATGTATGGTTAATGTCAATGTCCTCTTCTTGCATGTACCCTTTGGCTACCAGCATTACTTTGTTCTTTACAACCACACTATTCTCATCAAGCTTATTCCTGAAGACCCACTTAGTGCTAATGATGTTGTGTCTATGTGGTTTTGGCACCAGCTTCCACACTTTCTTTCTTTTTAACTAGTGTAGCTCTTCTTGCATAGCATTTATCCAGTAGGGGTCTTGATTAGCTTCTTTTAATTTCTTTGGCTCCACCTGAGATAACACTCAGGAATATAGCTTTATTATGAATCCTGCTCCTTGCATTGACTCCTTGGTTGGAATCTCCAATGATGAGAGTGCTGGGATAATCTCTTACATGCCTGGTTGCTGCAGGCGTGTTTTAGTTGCTGGTTGTGTTCCAGCAACAGCATTAGCTTTAGCAACAAATTGATCTTTTTTGGTTGCTGATTTTCTTCACATAGAATTACATCAGGAGGTGAAATCTTACTTAAGCTGGGCTTGTTTTGTATACATAGTTCATGTAATGTTTGCTCAGTTCCTGCATTGTTAAGAGCTCTAGAACATCACTTATATAAAACACTAGTTTCATCAAAAATAACATTGAAGAATTCTTCTACAATATGGATCTTCTTATTTTATACTCTATAGGCTCTATTATGTGAGTTGTATCCAACAAGAATACCCTCACTACACTTCTCTACTTACTTAGTTAGCTGATATTTTCCATTATTTAAAATGCAACACTTGCAATCAAAGATTATAAAATATAAAACTATTAGTTTTCTGCTCTTTACCAGATCATATGGAGTTTTCTTATGTACCTTGTTGATAGAGTCTTTATTCAGAACATAACAGGCTGTGTTGACTACCTTTGCCTATAAGTATCTTGGCAGTGAGGAGTCACTCAGTAATGTACTAACAACCTCTATAAGGTTCTCATTCTTTATTTTAGCCATTCTATTCTATTGTGGAGTTTTAGGAGAAGAGAACTCCTTGGAGATACCTTGCTCTTGATAGAAGTTTTTCATTGTCCCAAATTGAAATTATGTAGCATGGTCACTTCTTACTTTGACCACAATACAGTCCATTTCATTCTAAATGGACTCGACAAAGTCATTAAGATACCGAAAGTATCTGACTTCTTTCTAAGGAAGAAGATTCATGCAAACCTAGAGTGATCATCTACAATCACAAATGTATGCAACTTTCCTCCTAAACTCTGAATGGGTAAAGGACCAAAAAGATCCATATGTAATAAGTAAAGACATCTAATAGAGTTTTGGGGAGATATGCTCTTAAAAGTGGCCCTAGTTTGCTTGCCCATTTGGCATGCATGACGTGGACTATTTTTAACACATATTAAGTTAGGACTATCCCTAACTAAATTTTCAAAGAATATCTTGCTTAGTGTCTTGTAATTACTGTGACCTAATCTCTTGTGACACTATGCACAAGAGTTTCCTTCTCATTAGCTACAAGACACAATATTGGAAGAATTTAAATATATAAAATCTAAACAATAAATAGTTTCTGAGAGAATAGTCTCTGAGTCAGTTAACATTTTGATCAGACACTTACCTTATGGAACTCAATGACATAGACTAGATCACAAAGTTGGCTTATGCTTACAAGGTTGTGTTGCAACCCCTCCATATAAGCTACCCTTGTAATTGTGACTATGCCATTGGAGTTCAATCCAAAGGCTTTGGTGACTCCCCTGTCAAAACCTCCAAATATGACTTTAGGTCCATTCTTCATAGGAGTGTAATCCTTTAGAAGACTCATTCATGTGCCGGTAACACCCACTATCTAAGTATCATATTTTCTTCAGATTAGTACTTGAACTAACCTGCAAGAAAAAGTTCATTTTACCTTAGGAGCCCAATTGAACTTGGGTCCTTGGTTCTTGACATTATTTAAAGCGAATTTCCTGCTAAGAGAAGCTTTAGCAGAAAAGATCTTCTTTCCTAAGGAACAGATGGATTGTGTCAAGAATCTATGACAAAGTGACCCACTTTACCACAACACCAACATTCAAAGATATTGTATCTTCTCTTTTGAACATTATTGGGAACTGAATGTACCTGTGAAGGTCCATGTTCATCAGATAAGGCCATTGTATTCTTCATGTTCCTTTCATCAATCACCTTACTATGAGTAAAATGATAACTGGTCTTACACAACAATATCGATTTGATAGCAACATATGTTATTTTGATTGCTGACATCGTGTTGATGTCATCTGATGCTGCTTTGTTAGAGTGAGTTATTGATTTTTTGGAAGCTTGCTTTTCATGGGAATGGGTTGGGAAAATGCAACTCATTTTCCCTTGAAGTTGGGGTCGGTGTACCAAAAACAAATTGTTTATAGTGACCCTTTTGACTTTATTCCAAGTGAGCTTTCATTGCACTCAACCCCATGCCCTTTCTACCTCCACATTATGGGGTACTATTTGTAACTCCCCATCCATCAATGTAGAATATAACAGAAGGTTCGGTCGGGGCCCCATGCCTTATTCCACGGACAGTCAGCGGAATTACATGTGAATATCAGAACTAACAAACAAATCCTAACTCAGAGCATTCTATCAGAAGCTTCATGGGTTAATAGAACTCGAGTTACAAAGATTATCTACTAATATACCACATAGGAATATCATACAAAATACACGTAAAAGTGCGACCTTAAGGCCTTATAATTATTCTTCACAAAAGTAGTTTACAAACATCAGCATACCGGCCAGCCACACATGAAAACTATAAAGGGTTCTTTATTTAGCCTTCGAGGGCCGGTATAGCATCAAAGGGTTGCAACCCAGTACTTCCCGCTCGGCTCTCAAGAACCTTCATAGGGATATTCAACCATAAAGGTAGCAAACGAGGCAACGATCAGCTTTAGCTAACTATTTTATAACGACCCTACCCCATTCACGGGACAACAATATTCCTTCCATGCAGGCATAAGATTCATATATAGATATATCACACAAAGGTACAACTTAATCACCATTCAATATATCACAAACATTTGCATCAACTGCCAAACATTCTGTGCAGTCAGGGCACATTTTCGATGTACTGGAATTCCCATCCCCACCATCGTCCAAACCGAGACTGACAGAAAACAATAAGTATTTTTAGCCTGGAATATGTCATATAGACCATACCGCCATGGCTCTCCCTCTATGCCAATGGTAAATTTCCGGTCTATTTAACCGAACCACATAGATTGGTTACAGTTTAGCCTTTTCCCATTGCTCAAATTTCCATGCCATCGTCGAAAGCTGAGCATTCGTGGCTAATGGACAGATGCAGGTCACATCCCCTTTCCCGTAATTCAAAACATAACCAACGTTATGTACAATGGCTCTCAAGGCCATCAAAGCTGGGCACCCGGGCTCACAACTCACATGCTAGCCACACGGTCTCCACGAGATATGCTTTGCAAGCATATTGCTATCCGGGAGCTATCGCCAGTGATAACTACTATCGTTGGGCGTTAATGACTGAACATCTCTTTCAGTCTCCAGACTCAGCCACAATTGGAACATCTTTCCAAAAAAACTTGCAGCATCCTGTAGTGTCAAAAGCTGGGCTTTCACAATATATAGCTCACCAAGAGCCATCGCTAGTGATATCCACTATCGTCTGGCGACACCCACAATTATCAAAACCATGGTATTCTGTGGGTATTTTCCTGGAGTGCATATTCAGTACTTCCTGCTACTCAATTCACAGCCATAACCCCTCAGACTGCGTAACTAAACGGTTATACTCGGAGTCTTCTCCGACATGAAAATCAAAATATCACCAATCTAGACCAACCTGTCCTGATGGGATAGCGTGTGAGAGGACTACTGCGGGGAGGTAATGGGATAGCGTGTGGCGGTACCACTCAACGCACTCAACGCTTTGAAGCATTGAGAGGACTACCGCGGGGTAGTAGTCGGTTAGCGCGTGGAGCTATCACTCAACTCGTTTAACACAGCATTGAATGACTATCGTGCGGCGGTAGGAGTACTGCGCGATGATAGCTCGGGTTAAAGTACAACTTGACGGTAGTAACCAATCGAGCGGTGGTAGCTGCCACATGGCAGTAAGGTGGAGGCTGTTTTGGAGCGACAACGTGATGTCGATTGGCCCATGTGGCAACTGCTTATGATACCGCGCGGTGGTAGTAGATACCGCACGGTGGTAGCCTCTATATAAAAGTTGGGCATGATATTGAACTCTCACTTTTCTCTTTATCTTGGTACTTCAAGTTCTTGAGGTAAAGAGGTTGAGGCTCAGTGTAACAAACTTGGTGAAGGAGATCACATGATCAGAATCAAGAGCCAAAGTAAGATCCGTGACTAGGAAAGTGAGGCATGTAACATCCCGACTTTTATTGGGCCACCAGAGCCCTAGTAGGCCCAAAAAAGTGGCCCGAACCCTACCCCTGACCCGATGGGAAATAACCCTAGGCGGGAAATAGAGCTAGAAAACTCTGAATTGAGTTCTATCACTTCCTGTGACCTCGTGTAGTCAATACGAGTGCATCGAAACTCGTTCAGTTGAACCCTGAGGCAATATAGTGAATGTGACCGTTCCTCGTAAAACACAATGAGAGCAGATTTTGGATATCGACCTAGAGAACTCCGAATTAAGTTTTGTCGATTCTTGTGACCTCATATAACCTAAACAGGAGCATCGGAACCGGTCACATCACAATCAAAGGTCTAACGACAATTTTACACACGTCGACCATTTTAGCGCGCTGCGACGCATAAATTTTGTACTTTCGCCAAACGGGCTCCGATTTAACCCCAGTCAGTGGCGTTAGACTCGTGTGGTCAATACGAAGTCAACGAAAGTCGTCCTAGTGAATTTCGACAACAATTGGTCAACCTGTGGTCAAATAAAGCGTAGTCGTGCACCGAAAAGCATGTGCACACCAATTATGACACGACACCTGAACTTTGACCCGACCCGGATGACTTGGACACACTTTGACTTTGACTAGCAAGGGGGACCCACCCTAGGGTTGACTCTGTCAAACCCACCTAAAAATCCATCATTTGGATTTTTCTCCAAGTAGGGGGCCCACCTACTCTCCAAGGAAGGGTGGCCCATGCCCCCCCTCACTTTCCTTGGGCCCCAAACCAGCAAGCCCCCATCCCAATACAAGCGGATGCCCACTCAGTTCTTCTCTCTCCCTCTCTCTCTCTTCCCCCCTAAAGGTCCAAGCCCATAAGGGCTCCATCCTTTTTTCCCCACATGGGGGGAAAATAGGGGACCTCCAGCTATCCTTGGATAGCTGGACGGTGGGGATTAAACCCTCCCTAAGGAGGGATTAGTCCCACACCATCCAAAGGAAGGGATCTTCCCATCCCCCTCCCTATAAAGCCACCCCACACCTCTCTATCCCCTAAGCCTCCAGAGCAAATCCCTCCCCCTGCTTCCCCCCTGTCGGAGCCCTGGTGGCGGAAAACGCCAAGCCGAGCTCTCCCTACCCCTCCTCCACCACCACCAAGCCATGGCCGACCAAGCTGGCCCCTCTCGAGCACACCAAACCCAAGTTGAACCTTCTCTCCGTCCCACTCTACATTTTTGACGTGGTACATGACACTCCCGGCAGCCGGAGCGCCGTCGGCGCCACCCGACCCTTATTCAAGGCCGGGTGGCGCCCAAGGAGGAGAAATCCTCCCCCAGCGTCGGTGGTGGCACTGAGGGAGTGTTACACCACTTTGGGCAGCGGGCCCCAGCGGCAAAGAGCGGCGGTGCCGCCGGAAAACATGGTTCCGGCGGCACCCGCAAAACAGAGCTCTTTCTGTTTAATTCTGGTGACGGCGGCCGGCGGCGCATGGCCGCCGTACCACCGCCGGAAAGAAGACCGACCCCCGGCGTGTCGGTCGGCGGTGGAACGGTAGGCGGCAACTAGCCCGAGGAGCGGGGGTGGCGCTGTGGCACCGGGAGCAGGGCCACCGCCACCCCATGCTCTCGGGATAGTTATTTCCAGCGGCGGCCGACGGTGCCAGGCCGCCGGACCACCGCCCAGAGAACCGCCGGCCCCCGGCGAGCCGATCGGGGCCGGCGCCGGCGTCTGCGGCAACCTTCCGGTGGCGGTGGAGGTCAATCAACCTCTGTACCTCCTGCGAGGAGCAGCAGCCGCCCGATCTGGTGATGAAGATCGGGCGGCTGGGATTATCTTAATCCCACTCCGCCTCAGCATCAACGCCCCCCACAGCGGATCCACTACCGATCCGTTGTGGTGTCAGAAGGATATAATGCGTCCTGCGGCTCAATCTCAGCCGCAGGATTGCGCTTTTCTGCTATTAGCAGACCAAATCAGAGGGCAAGGGATTTGGAAATTTTTGAGGCCAAACCTAGGCCTCTAGGAAACAAATGACCAACATGAAAAATGTTCCCCATGATGAGGGGTACCTCCTCAAAAATTTTGAGAATTTTTGGAGTTAATTTAGTATTTTTAAAAGCCAAAATTAATCTTGTTTGGCTAATTAAATACCCAAAACACCTTGAAAAATTATAAAAAAAAATTCCAGACTCATTTTAGACCCCCGTATAGGTTGTATCAAAATTTGGAGACTTGGGGATTAAACTTGAAATTTCTCTCAATTGTTGAGTGCCTAGGGTCGCGCTCGGAAATGATTACGCTCATTTTCTTCGAAAATGAAAATTGGAGCGCGCGACTATCCTTTCTAATTTGAATAATAAATTCAAATTTTTGTATCAACAAGAGTGGCTGAGGCAAGTGATTAAGCTCTGTGTTTTCCGAGATTTCGCAAAACCGTCGAACATCTCGACTCTCGAGTGAATAGGGCACGCTCAGAATGTGAAAGTACGGGTGATGAACTTGGAGTTGTTCTCGACGACTAATAAGAATATAACTCCTAACCGGACCTCAAACCAATTAAGCCGTAATAAATATGGCGCAACCAAAATAATTGGATCCTAATAATTGGTTAAACCCGATGAAATCACCTTAAAATCTGAAATGAAACTGAAGCCTCCTGAATAGGAGTGGTTGGACTACTAACCATTTTCTTTGTGATTTCTCCAGTCTCGTACTGGTCAAGCTTATTTCAGTACTATTTCAGTCTCGTACTGGTCAAGCTTATTTTAGTACTTTTCATTCAGTACTACTCCAGTCTCGTACTGGTCAAGCTTATTTTAGTACTTTCCATTCAGTACTACTCTAGTTTCGTACTTGTCAAGCTTTTTTTCAGTACCTTCTATTCAGTACTGCTCTAGTCTCGTACTGGTGAAGCTTATTTCAGTACTTTCCATTCAGTACTACTCCAGTCTCGTACTGGTCACATTTCATTCCAGCACTTTAAATAAGCAGCATAATCACCGCACTTATTCTCATTGTAATTTACCATTATAGTCCCGGATCCCGCTCTGACGAGCAGTGGTCGAGCCTTAGTTGGGGATAACCGGAGTTGAAGTAGTACTCCAGGTCTAGCCCCAAATAATGTGCTCCCACTCTACTTGTCGAAAGTAGAGCTGAGTGTCGACGCCCGAAATCTAAACCCTAGTAGGGCAGGCCGAAATAGACCCGATGTTTGTATTGTTTGCCTTTGTTTGATTGATTGTAAATTGCTTGCGGTGAAATAGTGGCGGGTCAGTCCCTCCCGCAGACCGTTCGTATCGGTGCGGGAAGGTTGATAACTCAAGTCGACAGGGAGATGAGTACCATGGGTGACCGACCGTTATATTCCCCGTCGGGTTTTCCTCCATTGGTCGGCCAAAACGATTCACCGGATGTCACTCACATCCAAGAGTACACAAGGATGTACGTTAGGGCCTGAGGTTATGCGGCACGATCACCCCCAGAAGTGGCAGGACTGACCACTATCACCGACGACCACATCAGTGAGGCCCGCGGGGCTCACTACCCTGCTGAAACAGAAGCGGTCCAAAATATATCGACATAGGGTTTGTGTTCACGACTATGAATGCTTGCGATGTGTGCGCAGCTATGAATGCCTGTGATAGTGTTCAGGATATGAAAACCTGATGTGCTAATGAGCTAGTAGAGCCTTGTTATAACTGATTTATATTATTGCTACTTTTTCGGTTATACTGCACGCTTTTATAATTGCTCCTAGTTGTTCATATATGAAATATTGTGTTAACCCTCTCTTGCTTTGGCTATCTACTTTTGTTGGGTGGGTGCGTGCTCGTTCCCAGAATGTGGATCCGGGGAGGAGATTTGTTTCCACTTAGCTCTGTGACTAACAGATATTTGATTAACCATTCACAGGAGGTGGAGCACCGTAGTGACCCACTGCCACAGGAGATTACGCTAGCAGCTAGTTCTACCCGAGCAGATGCACCCCCGCCATCCCCAGAGTTTAGATACGTGAGTACCGCCGAGCAACGTAGAGAGAGAGAGAGTATATGCGGATTATATATAGCACATATATATCCCACAGGCTGATATAAGTACTTAACTTCGGCCCTAGAACTGCTGTGATTTTGATATGTTATATATATCTGCAATGGTTTCCTGTTAATGCTTCTGCTATACTTTAATGGGTTGTGAATGTTATGATTCAAGCCGAGCAAGGCGGCCATTTAGTGCTTGGATAGGGTGGATCGTTTCCCCTAAAAGAACTGGGTGGACGTATCGGGCCAGTAGTACTCCCTCCGGCCCGACCTGGGTAAAAGGTTGGGGGGGGGGAGGTTCTACAAACGGATCAACGCTATCACGATTCATCCTTGTGGAGCAGCTCAGGATCCCTTCATCCCTCGCTTCGTTCTCGGTTCGGGGCGAACCTTGCAGTGGAAGCCTGGTGGACCCTAGTATAGAGGCCTAAGGATTCTAGACTGTACGATAGTACGCTTATTCACGTTGTTTTCTGCTTGGGTTTTCCTTTTTGCAAATTTCCCCTACTTTTCCAAAAAACTGACACTCTTTCCTGTTACTTCTCCAGATACCGGAGTACAGTAACGAGGGATCCTCGTCCAGAGGATATGTCCAGCTACCCCACCACCAGACCAGGTTTCTCCCGCGGCCGTACCGTTTGCCAAGACAGATATAGGGCAGACACTGACGGCTATACTAGCGACTTTCCGGGATGCCCTGACACAGCCACCATGAGAGATGACCGCACCCACCGATCTGTTGACAACTTTCCGAGGACTGAGGCCTCCCACTTTCAGGGGTACAGAGACGGCCATCCAGGTAGATGAGTTGGTGGAGCAAGTGGAGGAGCTGTTAGTAGGAATGATGTACCCAGATGTGGCAGCAGTCTCTTTAGCGGTGACCCTCTTGGATGGATATGCGAGGGATTGGTGGAGAGCGGCTAGTCGTTCTACCTTTCGAGGTCAGCCGTTGAGCACAATCCTTTGGGGGGAGTTCTCCGTGGCCATACTAGACTTTTTCATCACAGATGTAGACCGAGCCACGCTGCAAGAGAGGTTCCTGCTCATCCGACATGGCAACCGCAACGTGGCAGAATACGAGAGAGAGTTTATACACCTGGCACGCTTCGCCGGGAATTTAGCTGCCTCCGAAAGGGATAGAGCTTCTCGATTCTACTGAGGACAACGAGATGACTTGAGGCAGGCCCTGATCATGCTCTCTCAGGTCACCTTTCACACCATAGCCACCCATGTGGTAGCTTTAGAGTTGGATAAGCAGATAGTGGCTCAGCGGCACAGAGGTCAGGTAGAGCTTCCTCGAGACCAGAGGCGGGACGGAGGAGTCGCTCCCTGCAGACAGGACAGAGAGCACAGGCAGCGATGCCAAAGACAGCCTTATAGGAGCCCACCATTACCCCCAGCACTGTCAGCTATGCAGCCAGACGTTAGACCAGCTCCAGCTCCACAGACCCCACTAGTGGCTCGACGAGATGTTCCCTTCGCAGGGAACTGCTTTTTGTGTCAGCAGCCGGGACATATGAGGGCCTTTTGCCCTCAGGCGACAGGGAGACCGGGACTAGGAGCAGTCTAGGGTGGACAGTCGGCACGTGGATAGGGTCAGAGAGGTTGTAGAGGCAGAGCTGGCAGGAGAGGCCAGCAGGGCCGAGCAGCGCCCCTAGAGGCCTATGTACTGGACCTGTAGCACGGACCGGCCCCTGACGTAGTCATACGTACATATCTTAGGCGATAGGAGATATCGGATCTTACACTTTTTGGTAGAAGGACACCCTGCCAAAAACCTTTTTGATACAGGAGCGACACATTCTTTCATCTCCCACGAATTCATCGCAACAAAAGGAAATGTTATCCATTCAACCGGACTGTCTATACGAATCTGTTTACCAGACGGGTCGGATATGACATCTACTAAAAAGTGTTCGTTCCAGGCTATGCTAGGAGAGGTAGAATTTGAAATCTACGCAACCATCCTAGCAATAACTGGATTTGACATCATTCTGGGGATGGAATGGCTGGCCGAGCGCCAAGCACAAATAAATTGTTCCACGCGAGAAGTCTGGCTACAGAATCCAAATGGACAGTGCGTCACGTTGACAGGTGTACCCTCTATCTCGTGCATTATCTTGACTTCTACGCAGATGGTGAAATCCGTCTGACAGAAGGACGAAGTATACCTTATCTACTTCGAAATGGAAGACAAAACCCAAGTGCTCGCCAAGGTACCAGTAGTCCGCGACTTTCTAGATATTTTCCCAGAGTCCCTCCAGGGATTTTCACACCAGCGAGAGGTCGAATTTCAGATCGTGCTCGTGACTGGAGAATGGCCAGTATCGCGAGCCCCCTACCGGATGGCCCCAAGGGAGCTGACTGAACTAAAGATCCAGCTACAGGAACTAATAGATGCTGAATTCATCCGTCCTAGTTCCTCACCCTGGGGAGCCTCGGTACTTTCTATCAAGAAGAAAGACGAGAGTCTGCAACTGTGCATCGACTACATGGAGCTAAATAAGCTTACTGTACGCAATACATACCCCCTCCCTAGGATCTACGAACTGTTCGATCAATTTCAAGGTGCATTCGTGTTCTCCAAGATGTACCTGAGATCCGGCTATTACTAGCTTCAAATCCGAGAGTAAGATATCCCCAAGACTTCCTTCAGCTCCCATTACGGTCGATACGAGTTCCTAGTGATGTCCTTCGGTCTCACCAACGCTCCCTCCTCCTTCATGGCCCTAATGAATAAAGTCTTCGAACCCTTCTTGGACCACTTTGTCATCATCTTCATAGACGAAATCTTAATTTACTCGAAGACCAAGACGGACCATACCCGACACCTGCAGATGGTGTTATTAAAGCTCCGGGAGCACTCACTCTTTGACAAATACAGTAAGTGCGAATTTTGGCTAGAAGAAGTTGTATTCTTGGGCCACACGATAAACAAGGAAGGAGTGGCAGTGGACCAAGCCAAGATCCAGGCAGTACAAAATTGTCGGATACTACAGGAAGTTCATCGAGGGATTTTCCAAGATTTCCCTACCCCTGACTACTCTCACCATGAAAGATATCGAACTGAAGAAGCGGCTGACTTCCGCGCCAATCCCTACGATTCCTTCAGGGACCGAGGGATTTCATATCTACACAGATGCCTCCCTGAAGGGATTGGGAGCAGTTCTGATGCAGTATGGCAAGGTAGTGGCCTACGCTTCGCGGCAATTAAAGCCGCATGAATTAAACTACGCAGCGCACGATTTAGAGTTGGGCGCCGTCGTCTTCGCCCTAAAAATCTGGAGGAATTATCTATACGGAGTGAGATGTGAGATCTTCTCCGACCACAAGAGCCTCAAGTATATCTTCACGCAGAAAGAGTTGAATCTCCGACAGCGCCGATTGTTGGAATTCTTATGCGATTACTACTTCGCTCTCCAATATCACCTCGGGAAGGCTAACAGAGTCGCTGACGCTTTGAGCCGCTAGCCTGCGATAGCCGGGAGTTGGATGGAGAAGATCCCTGAGGAACTTTTCCAGTCCTTGATAGACTTGGAGATAACCCGGGTTGCCCGAAGAGATCCAGAAGAGTACTATTCTATGCTGTATTGGATGGAGATCCAATGCGACATCCGGGACCGGATACGAGAAGCCCAGAAGATCGACCCAGAGGTAATGCCTATCATCCGATCTCTACAAGGAGGGGCACATGAGGATTATAACCTGCATGACGGGATTCTACAATTTAAACATCGCATATTTGTTCCCGCTACCAGAGGGATTCGTGAGGAAATTCTGCAAGAGGCCCATCAGTCCAAGCACTTGATTCACCCCGACGTAGTTAAGATGTACGTGGACTTGCGCAGGACCATCTACTGGCCTGGAATGAAAAGAGATGTCACCAACTTCGTCGCCCGGTGTCAGACCTGTCAGAAGGTCAAAGCCGAACGCCGCAGTCCAAGAGGCCTATTACAGCCCCTGCCCATACCAGAGTCGAAGTTCGGAGACATCACCATGGACTTCGTCCACGGCCTACCTCGATCTCGTGCTGGGAATGACTAAATTTGGGTGGTCGTAGATCGACTCACCAAGGTAGCGCGGTTCATTCCAAATCGACAGGGTGACGGAGTGGATATCCTGGCTAGGATGTTCCTAGAGCAAGTGGTACGATTCCACGGAGTACCAAAGTCCATCGTGTCAGATCGTGATGGGCATTTCACATCTAAGGAGTGGAGGCGGGTACAGGCATACTTGGGAACCAAATTGGCCTTCAGCAACGCCTTCCACCCACAGACAGATGGACAGACAGAAAGAACGAACTGGACGATGAAGGATCTTCCTCGACTGTGCATAGTGGAGAACAATGAGCCGTGGGAGCAGCTATTGTCGTTAGTCAAATTTTCATACAATAACAGCTACCAGGCTAGCATTAAGATGGCTCCGTACGAGGCATTATATGGAAGGCATTGCTGAAACCCGTTGACTTGGGCTCAGGAAGAGGACCCAGAAGCCTTGGGAGTGGCTTACGTCGATGACACTACGGCTGCAATACGGCAGATCCAGGAGCGAATGCGGGAAGCGCAGAGCCGGCAGGCTAAGTACTATGATGCGCGACACCGACTGGTGGTGTTCAGCGTGGGGGAAATGGTGTTTCTGAAAATAAAGCCCATGCATGGTGTCTCCCGGTTGAGAAAGCAGAAAATTTAAATCCTCTCTTCTTCGGCCCCTATCCGGTGATAGAGTGTGTTGGCCCTATCGCCTATCGCTTAGCCTTGCCCCCAGAGTTGGGGAATCTTCATGATGTGTTTCATGTCTCTTCCTTAAGACGATTCCTCTAGCAACCAGAGCAACACCTTCCTACCCCACTGGCATAACTACAGTCAGATAGATCCATCCAGCTCGAACCCGTTAGAGTGGTAGATTATAAGGTGAAGACACTACGCAACAAAACATTCTGATGGTTAAGGTGCTATGGTCAAACTACGGACGAGAGAAGTTCACATGGGAACCTGAAGCACTGGTTCGAGAAAAGCACCCAGAGCTCTTTCCCCAGGTATGTTACTTTTTCCCCTACTTCAAGCAAATTTTCTGGGACGAAAATCCTTTTATTATTATTAGATTATAATATCCCGACTTTTATTGGGCCACCAGAGCCCTAGTAGGCCCAATAAAAGTGGCCCGAACCCTACCCCTGACCCGGTGAGAAATAACCCTAGGCGGGAAATAGAGCTAGAGAACTCCGAATTTAATTCTGTCAGTTCCTATGACCTCGCGTAGTCAATACGAGTGCATCGAAACTCGTTCAGTTGAACCCCGACGCCATATAGTGAATGTGATCGTTCCTCTAAAACGCAACGAGAGCAGATTTTGAATATCGACCTAAAGAACTCTGAATTAAGTTCTGTCGATTCCTGTGATCTCATATAACCTAAACAGGAGCATCAGAACACGTCACGTCACAATCCGAGGTCTAATGACAATTTTACCCACTTCGACGATTTTAGCGCGCTGCGACGCGCAAATTTTGGACTTTCGCCAAACAGACTCCGATTTAACCGCAGTTAGTGGTGTTGGACTTGTGTGATCAATACGAAGTCAACGGAAGCCGTCCTAGTCAATTTCGATGACAATTGGTCAACCTGTGGTCAAATCAAGCATAGTCGTGCACCGAAAAGCATGCGCACACCAATTATGATACGACACCCGAACATTGACCCGACCCCGATGACTTGGACCCACTTTGACTATGACCGACAAGGGGGACCCACCCTAGGGTTGACTTGGTCAATCCCACCTAAAAATCCATCTTTTGGATTTTTCTCCAAGTAGGGGGCCCACCTACTCTCCAAGGAAGGGTGGCCCATGCCCCCCTCACTTTCCTTGGGCCCCCAACCAGCAAGCCCCCATCCCACTACAAGTGGAGGCCCACCCACTTCTTCTCTCTCCCTCTCTCTCTCTCTCTTTCCCACCTAAAGGCCCAAGCCCATAAGGGCTCCTTCCTTTTTTTCCCACATGGGGGAAAATAGGGTACCTCCACCTGTCCTTGGATAGCTGGAGGGTGGGGATTAATCCCTCCTTAAGGAGGGATTAGTCCCACACCATCCAAAGGATGGGAGCTTCCCCTCCCCTGCCCTATAAAGCCACCCCACCCACCTCACTTTCCCCTAAGCCTTCAGAGCAACTCCCTCCCCGTGCTTCCCCCCTGCCGGAGCCCAGGTGTTTGTAAAAAGCCAAGCCGAGCTCTCCCTCCCCCTCCTCCACCTCCACCAAGCCATGGCCGACCAAACCTGACCCTCCCGAGCCCACCAGACACAGGTGGAACCTTCTCTCCCTCTCCCTCTCCATTTTTGACGTGGTGCATGGCACTCCTGGCGGCCGGTGTGCCGCCGACGCCACCCAAGCCTTGTTTCAGGCTAGGTGGCGCCCAAGGAGGAGAAATCCTCCCCCAGCGCTGGTGGTGGCACTGGGGGAGTGTTACACTACTGGGGGCAGCGGCCCCCAGTGGCAGAGAGCGGTGGTGTCGCCGGAAAACATGTTTCTGGCGGCACCCGCAAAATTGAGCTCTTTCTGTTTAATTCTGGCGATGACGGCCGACGGCGCATGGTTGCCAAACCACCGCCGGCGAGAAGCCCGACCCCCGACACATCGGCTGGCGGTGGACCGGGAGGCAATAACTGGCCCGAGGAGCGGGGGTGGCGCGGTGGCACCAGGAGCAGGGCCACCGCCACCCTATGCCTCAGGATAGTTATTTCTGGCAGCGGCCGGCGGCGCCAGACCGCCGAACCACTACCTAGAGAACCGCCAGCCCCCGGCAAGCCGATCGTGGCTGGCGCTGGCGTCTGCGGCAACCTGCCGGCGGCGGTGGAGGTCGATCAACCTCTGCACCGCCGGAGAGGAGCAGCGGCCGCCCGATCTGGTGATGAAGATCGGGCGGCTGAGATTATCTTAATCCCCCCTTCCCCGCCTCAGCATCAGCGCCCCCCACAGCGGATCCGCTGCCGATCTGTTGTGGGGTCAGAAGGATGTAATGCGTCCTGCTGCTTAATCTCAGCCGCAGGATTGCACTTTTCTGCTACTAGCAGACTAAATCTGAGGGCAAGGGATTTGGAATTTTTTGAGGCAAAACTTAGGTCTCTATGAGAAAAATGACCAACATGAAAAATGTTCCCCATGATGAGGGCTACCTCCTGAAAAATTTTGAGAATTTTTGGAGTTAATATAGTATTTTTAAAAGCCAAAATAAATCTTGTTTGGTTAAATTAAATACCCAAAATACCTTGAAAAATTATAAAAAAATTTCCAGACTAATTTTAGACCCCCTTATAGGTTGTATCAAAATTTGGAGACTTGGGGATTAAAATTAAAATTTCTCTCAATTGTTGAGTGCCTAGGGTCGGGCTCGGAAATGATTACGTTCATTTTCTTCGAAAATGAAAATTGAAGCGCACGACTATCCTCTCTAATTTGAATAATAAATTCAAATTTTCGTATGAACAAGAGTGGCCGAGGCAACTGACTAAGCACCGGGTTTTCCGAGATTTCGCAGAACCGTCGAACGCCTCGACTCTCGAGTGAATAGGGCACGCTTGGAAGGTGAAAGTACGGGTGATGAACTTGGCACGGAAGGAAACCCGGGACATGAACACCGAGGACCAAGCCCAACTACCCAAAGTCTAACTGTCAACTACCGTCGGTGTGACGACTAGCGACCCCATAGACCTGCCACACTATCCTTAACCCAGGATTATGACACCGCGTGTCGACTCACACCGCAAGCAATTCCACATCACCGTGGCATGGAAGGAGCCTCGGAGAAAGCACGAGGACCAAGCCCAACCATTCACTCAGCACGGAAGGAGCCCCGGGATGTGAACACCGAGGACCAAGCCCAACCATCCGACTTTGACTCATCTCATTTCTATCCCATCTAGTGACGATCAACACCGCACTTACATCCTTTCACAATGCTACACGTAGGGAGACGACACTCTAAGCATTGGACACTAAATTCATTCTGTTAAACAATTATACACATTGCAATAGGTTATCATCCTACCTTTCATCCCAAATGATTTCAATACGTTATTAACATGATGCGCATTTATATTAGTCTACCAATTTCTATCAAATCATTTCGTTTAAGTATGCTTCGCTTCACAAATCAATTATATGGAATCCAATTAATAAACTTCATCATTCATTGGACTAAGATGGTTAACATAAAAGAGTTCACCAAACCTCAAGTTAATTTGCAACATTATCTCTACCGAGTCCAAATCCAATATTATTCCCGGTGCGGGAAGGTTGACGACTCAAGGCGACAGGGAGATGAGTACCACGGGTGACCGGCCGTTATATTCCCCGTCGGGTTTTCCTCCGCTGGTCGGTCAAAACGATTCGCCGGATGTCGCTCACATCCAAGAGTACACAAGGTTGTACGTTAGGGCCTGGGGTTGTGCGGTACGATCACCCTAAGAAGTGGCAGGACTGGCCACTATCACCGACGACCACATCGGTGAGGCTCGCTGGGCTCGCTACCCTGCTGGAACAGAAGCAGTCCGAACTATGTCGACATAGGGTTTGTGTGCACGGCTATGAATGCCTGCGATGTGTGCGCAACTATGAATGCTTGTGATAGTGTTCATGATATGAAAACATGATATGCTGATGAGCTAGTAGAGCCTTGTTATAACCGATTTATACTATTGCTGCTTTTTCCGATTATACTGCACGCTTTTATAATTGCTCATAGTTGTTCATATATGAAATGTTGTGTTAACCCTCTCTTGCTTCGGCTATCTGCTTTTGTTGGGTGTGTGCATGCTCGTCCCCAGGATGTGGATCCGGGGAGGAGATTTGTTTCCACTTAGCTCTGTGACTAATGGTTATTTGATTAACCATTCACAGGAGGTGGAGCACCGTAGTGACCCGCTGCCACAGGACTTTACGCTAGTAGCTAGGTCTACCCGAGCAGATGCACCCCCTCCATCCCCAGAGTTTAGAGACGTGAGTACCGCCGAGCAGCGTAGAGAGAGAGAGAGAGAGAGAGAGAGAGAGTATATGAGGATTATATGTAGCACATTTATAGCCTATGGGCTTATATAAGTACTTAGTCTTTGTCCCTAGAACCGCTGTGATTTTGATATTTTATATATATATCTGCAATGGTTTCCTGTTAATGCTTCCGCTATACTTTGATGGGTTGTGAATGTTATGATTCGAGCCGAGCAAGGCGACCATCTAGTGCTTGGATATGGTGGATTGTTTCCCCTAAAAGAAGTGGGTGGACATCTTGGGCCAGTAGTACTCCCTCCGGCCCGACCTGGGTAAATGGTTGGGGGGGGGGGGGTTCTACAAGGCGCTCCTTTCCATCTGGATAAAAGACTTATTGATGGCTCCAAAAAGATCTACAATGGTTAAGACTTTCTCGTTGGACCAGTGAAGTCCTAAATTTACATACGTGTATGGAACCTCTCACCAAAAGGTGGAAAATGGTGGTTTCCAGCTGTAGATCATTACGATCTCCGCTAAACTTGCATTTAGATCTGGAATCGAAGTACGGAATAGGCATGCGGTGTGAAGCCCATCTGGACAGGTTGGTCTGGATTGGTGATAAATTGATTTGCGTGCCAGAGAAGACTCTATGGATAAAGCATGTGTTTCAATGTGTAGAATCCGGGGTCTGGGGGTATGCAGGATGCTGCAGTGATAGTACTAGAGGTAATCTCGAGGAAAACACCCAAAATGGGGAAGAAGTGACTTTTGTCCCTACCGTGCAGCGGTAGTGCTACCGCCGGCGCTAGCTCCCAGTGAGCTCTGTTTGTGAGGCCTGTCTCGTGGAGACGTATGGGCCATTAGTTGCGAAGCCTGTCTCTGGGAGACCTACAGGCTATATTAGTGAGAACTTAAATAGTTCTGCTTGGGCACAAGGGGACGCTGAACACGCATCATGTTACACCCATGAAGGTTTTGGCTTTCAGCGCATGACGGTTTGAGCAATTGGTTTTGGCTAACATGCACCCACCTTATGACGATCGACTTGGAGTGAGTCATTGGATAGAATCTGTGAGAGCTCCTTTGAGTTTGTCTACTCATAGGAAGAAAAGAGAGAAATGTTCAACGGTGTCATTTTATGAACGGTGGTGGGGGCCGAAATCTCAGCACACCGATAATGTGCCTTGAGTGCACGAGGCATATTGTCGATCGAGCCTGCATCTGTGGCAAATAGTTCTTAAGTTGCACATTCCTATTGACAAAAATATATATATGATGCTGCTTGCAGGGAAGGATAACGACCACCTCGAGTGAGGGGTGGGGTCATTATAAATTGGTCAACTAATGTTGACCGTTTCTTTGTTTGCCACGTTTTGGTGGGTCGTGCTATACAGGTGCTGGAGAGCCAAGTAGAAAGTAGCGGGCTAAAGTCCCTTATGCTGCTATTGGCTGGCCCTTGAAGGCCCAAAGGCGATCTTTTACTATTTTATGTGTGACCAGCCTGTGTACTGGTGTAGGAAACCAATTTTGTAAAGGAAACAGTTGTGAGGCCTTAAGGCCGTAACTTTTGTGTATTTTGTAAACATTCATGACATATTTATATATAGTGGACATTTGTATGTGTTGAGTTCAAATTAACCCTTGAAACTTCTGCTAGAATGCTCTGAGTTAGGATTCGGTTAGTAGTTCTGATAATCACATGTAACTCCGCCGACTATCTGAAGGATATGGCGTGAGGCCCCGACCAGACCCTCTGTTATATTTCATGTGATGGATAGAGGTTTTACAATTTTGGTATCAGCTTGTCTTGGTCTTCCTCATGCAAATTCATGGTTGAATTCTTTTGAGGGGTGGTGAACACGTGTATGTGCTTATCGTTATAAAAAAATGAACTCAAGAATGTCCACTTAGAACTGAAAATACACGTGTTGAAGGAACTTGCATATTCCTATAATTTCTTTTGGCAATATTGTTCATTACTTGTGTATGATTTGTTTAAATTTCGCCTTGTCCTGATATCAGAATATCCAGCGAGAGCACTATTCAATATAGGAGCTTATCATTCCTTTATGTTTGAGGACTTCGTGGGGCGTATCAGAGTGCCTTTGTTTATACCGACAGATCAAGTGAATGTATTGCTACCTAGCAGGTGCTTGATGTACGTGGATCAAGCCTACTATGTTGAGGTGGGGATGGGAAGTCATGACTTCGATTTGGAAGCATCTGTGCTGCCGATATCGGAGTTTGATGTAATCTTTGGTATGGACTAACTTTTGGAGCTGCGTACCTATATAGATTGCAACTCTAAGGAAGTCACATTGGGATAGAATACTGAACGAGAGTCTAAGTTCGCTGGTATGTGAGGATCGAGCAAGATATTGTTGTCTGCTCTCCAGGTAGTCAAGGATGTTCGAAAAGGCGCAGAGTTGTTTTACATGATGTTAGAGGTCGTGAGTCGAAGTCCCGCTTGAGTGACATTCCTATCATATCAAATTATGTTTATGTATTTCCTAAAGATCTTTCAGAGTTACCTCCCCAACGGGAGATTGCCTTTGTTATTGAGTTGGTGACAGGTGCAAATCATGTGGCACACTCATCGTAGCGAGTGGTGCCAAAGGAGATTATGGATTTAAAAGTTCAATTACAAGAATTTATAGAGCAAGACTATGTACGTCCAAGTATGTCACCTTGGAGTGCACCAGTCCTATTTGTGAAGAAGAAGGATGGAAACTTGTGAATATGCATTGACTATCGAGAGTTGAATAAGCTGACGGGGAAGACGAAGTATCTTATTCCACGGATTGATGACTTGTTCGATCAGCTGGTGGGATCAACAGTTTACTCGAAGCTGGATTTAAAGTCTAGCTATTACCAGTTGAGGATTAGGGAATGTGACATTCCCAAGATAGCGTTTGGCACACGCTATGGGCACTACGAGTTCACTGTAATGTCGTTTGAGCTAACAAATACACCATCGGTATTCAGGGACCTGATGCATCGAACGTTTAAGGATAACTTGGACCTATTTGTGATCGTCGTCATTGTTGACATATTGGTGTACTCTCAGTCCGAAGAAGATCATGCAAATCATTTGCGGATGGTTTTGCAAACCCTGAGGAGAAATAAGCTTTATGTCAAGTTCTCAAAGTGCGAGTTTTGGCTGTCGTAAGTAGCTTTTCTTGGACATATGGTTAGTGGAGAGAGTATAGCGATGGATCCCACAAAAATAGTTGCGATACAGGAGTGGCCTGTGTTGTAACGTCTCGTTTTGCACTAGGCCCCTCACGCGCGTTTTGAGTTAAGAGAATTGACTCAGGCTCGGGAAGCGTCAAATGAGTCAACTGGACTCGACGAATAGAGCAGTTGTTACTTATAATATTTTCTGGACTCATAGCGTTGAGTGGACTCAACACCACTCAATCACATTCGACGAATAAGCTGAGGCGTTAAGTGGACTCAATACCACTCAATGCCATTCGATGAATTATGCTGACGCATTGAGTGGACTAAGCAGCACTTGATGAAATTGGAATTCGAATATTTTCTGGATTCTGGGAATCGAGTGTGTTGAGTGCACTCGACGCCATTCGACGAATTATGCAGAGGCGTTGAGTGGACTCAACACCAATTAACATATTTTACTTAGAATGTTTTCTGGAAGTTGAGGCGTTGAGTGAAGTCAATGCGACGTTTAGTGGTCTCAACGCCACTCAACTCTTTTAACTTAGATTTATTCTGAATGTTGTAGGCGTTGAGTGAAGTCAAAGAGGCGTTGAGTGGACTCAACACCATTCAATTCCATTCAATGAAAAGGCTGGGGCATTGAGTGGACTCAACACCACTCAACGAATTTTACTTAGAATAGTCTGGAGGTTGCGGTGTTCAGTGAAGTCAAAGCGGCGTTGAGTGGAATCAACACCACTCAATGCCATTCGATGAATTAAGCAGAGGCATTGAGTGGACTCAACACCACGCAATGAATTTTACTTAGAAAGTTCTGGAGGTTGCGGCGTTGAGTGAAGTCAAAGCGGCGTTGAGTGGACTCAACGCCAATCAATGCTTTTGGACTTAGAGTTATTCTGAGAACTGTAGGCATCGAGTGCGTTGAGTGCACTCGACGCCACTCGACAATTCGTCGAGTAAAGGTTTGCATGCTCAACGATTTTTGACTTAGGTATTCTTGAGACCTGAAGGCGTCGAGTGCGTTGAGTGCACTCGATGCCACTCGACGATTCATCGAGTAAAGGAAGTATACTCAACGACTCGTCGAGTAAAGGAAGTACACTCAATGATTTTGACTTGGAAATGTTGTACTTATATAAGGCATCGAGTGATCACGACGAATCTCGACGATTCGTCGAGTGGGTATGCTATACATGACGAATTTGACTTGGCATATTTTCAGCCCATTATTTCTGATTCTTATACACCTGCTGAACCGGATTTTGGGATTGGCGCTAAGCAATCTAATCGATGCGTCTTTCCAAAAGGACATAATTAATATAATAATGGGCGGTACAGTAACTCGATGACACGTGGCAAAGCGGTTCAACCCTAATTTCTAATTATAAATGAAGATTTACGGGAAAACCTAGCCGTCACATCGCCATTTTTTTCTGAGTCGTTATTGTGCAACCCCGACGGAAGCGAAAGGAACAACAAGAGTTCCCGGAGGTTATTTATGGAGGAAACCTGTCCCTTCTCTTCTTCTTTGAAGAACAACACCAACGAAAAAGAAGATGCCGTCAAGGAGAGTGACGAGATCCATGGCCGGAACCGCCAGAACCGCCGGAAACGTGGTGTGCTTCCTACCCTCTCCCTTGATGCTAGATCAATAGTTATTTTCTAGTAGAGATGTTGTCTCAAAAGAGTTTGACTTGTCATATGAAGATCTCCTAGGTAGAGACCATGCAAGGGCATGTGCCCTGGATATTTGATGTCGTCAACCTCTCCCATCTTTTTTGCGAAGATAGTGGAATTGGTTCCGTGAAGAGAAATGGTCTAATGAGGGTGAATAAGGGAGGAGGAAGTTTTGTATATGGTTTTGATCAAATGGCTAAAGGAAGAAGATGAACTGATGTCAGCCATATTGCTTTAAGATGCGTGCAAAAATCTGTTTTCTGTGTGTAGCGAACTTCAGGGCTATTTTTGGGTATGATACGGCGAGATCTGAGATTTAGACTAAACAAGAAATCATAGCTCTTGGAAAGACCTTACCAACGGATGGTTACATGTTTTCATACGAATCCAGTAAACTCAGGAATGTCCAGTCGAATTTGTTGTACAGTCAAGTCTTAAGTACATGTTGTTCTCGGGTTAGTGTAGATATGGGTTTGAACTTGGTAGTGGAGTCATAGTAGATTAATATTGAGGTTTGCATGTGGTTTGTTGAACTTAAGCTATTGGTGATTGTGCTAAATAAATGATTGATGAGATTTAGTCGATAGATCCTTAAGTAAACATATGGTTTGGTGAAACATGATTGTACCAACGATTTGAAGGAGGTTGACAAACAAATGGTTAGGGTAAGTTAGTGAACAACTAAATTGATATGTTTGATTGAACAAATGATATTTTTATGGAAGCCTAGTTGATTATGAATGCTTGACTTTAATAAAAAATTAGATAAGGTTAATGCATGGCCATGTGATGTAATGATTAAATGAATGTGTATAATAATCCACTGCTTAGAGTTGAGTCTCACTATGGGTAGTAGTGTGAGATTAGTATGTTATGTAAGGTGGCTTGCCACATGTGTAAATAATGAACCCTTGTGTGGTATGGAAATGTGGAAGGGTTGGAAGTGCGTGTGTGTTTGCCGCACTAGAACGATGTGTTGATAAGAGACTCAGTGTGGAACCCTTATATGTGAAATGCATGTCGTGTGAGTTGACTTGCGGTGTCATAATCTTGGGTTAAGGATAGTGTCGCAGGTTTACGGGCTCGCCAGTCGTCACACCGTCGGGAGTTGACAGATAGACTTTGGATGGTCTTGATGTGTCCTCGGTGCTCATTCTCGAGGCCCTTTTAGTTCCAAGTGGACGGTTTGGCTATGTACTCAGAGCTCATTCACGAGGCCCTTTTCGTGCCACACCAATAGACCAATTTGGGCAGTGTTCTTGGTCCACATCTACCCAAGACCCCTTTGAGCCATAGTACGCATGTGAGCTCTACTGTTGTGTTCTTAGCATTGAGGCGTACGAAGGCCTAGGTTTGGTAGTGTGGATGCCCGCCTAGTAGTGCAAAGCATGTTCCACTGTCACCGTCTGGCCATGACGGATGATGCCTGAGTGGTTACCTACTTGCTCGAAAAGTGGGAACTACAAGTCTGTATCGACATAGACAATTGCATGTGTGTGAGCATGGGTGAGTCGTCATAAGTCATTCATAACATTGCATTGCATTACATACACAAGATCCTTATCATATAAGTTTGTATGGACACTCTTATATGATGAGTTACATTTCCGTTAAGTCGATCCTTAACTTATATGTTTGTATAGACATTCATATATGTTATGTTACTTCTTGTCGAATACTCCAACTTGTACATTGTTGTTCATAGTAGAACTGATAATATATATTGTTGTAGTTGCTTTGATAAGCTCTGACATAGTGTAGCACTTTTACACCTATTCTGTACTACGGCTATTATATATATTGTACCCTTTTTCTTTTCTCCGCCCGGTGCCTAAGAGTCGCCAGGGGAGCGGATGTGATAGCCACTTTGTCTTTATGACTAACAGTTGCTATATTTTCCTTTTTAGGAGGAAACCCCGCAGATAGAGCAGCAACAGGTTATGCAGGAGGGCAGTCAGGCGAGGACGACAGGGCCTGAAGTGACGATACCATCACTGTCGTCAGTGACTGATGTGAGTTTTTAAGAGACTCATTTTGTAGCCTTCATGACATGTTTTACTCTGACATTATAGAAGCCTTGGTTGTTCTTTTTATTTGATGTAATCATTTTGGAATATATATTTATGTGGATTTGACTTCTGCTTTAATTCTCATGTTGAGTTGGAAATGATGATATTGGTTTAGCAGGAAGGATATGAGTCTTGTGGTATAGGTCGACCTGTGTGTTGGTGCTACCGCAATGCGGAGGTTCTGGGCATAAGTCTCCCCTCAGTCATGTCTTATGTTCTAAAAGCGTGGTGGGCCCATAACCCACAGGTCGGAGGATCGAAATCTCCCTCTGATACTGAAAGAGATGGTAGTTGATTTGAAAGATATGTGAGCAGTGCGAGATTTCCCTGGGGTGTTTCCTGAGAAACTGCCATGATTACCCCCTGTATAGGGAGGTGGACTTTCAAATTAAGTTAGTACCGTGTGCCAAGCCCATCTTTAAGACCCATTACCGAATGGCCCCGAAGGAACTCGTGGAGTTTAGAGTTCAACTGCAAGAATTAGTGGAGTCAGGGTTCGTTCGCTCCAATTCATTACCTTAGGGAACCCCTGTTCTATTTGTTAAGAAGAAGGATAGAACCTTAAGATTGTGCATAGACTATCAGGAACTCAATCATTTAACAGTGCGGAACACCTATCCCTTACCACGGATCGATGAGCTCCTCGACTAGTTAGTGGGAGAGCATTTGTTTTCTGAGTTAGATTTGTGCTCGAGGTACTTCCAGTTGAGGATACGAGAGGAGGATATACCAAAAATAGCTTTTAGCTCAAGGTACGGTTTGTGAGTTCACTGTGATGCCGTTTGGGCTCACAAATGCCCCGTCAGCGTTCATGAGTTTGATGAACAAGGTATTTGAGCCAAACTTAGATGTCTTTCTCATCGTCTTCATCGATGAAATTTTTGTCTATTCAAAGACAGAGGAAGAGCATGGTGAACACTTGAACTTGGTGCAGAATAAGTTTAAGGAGCATACCTTGTTTGCCAAGTTCAGCAAGTGTGAATTTTGGCTCCGAGAAGTTGCCTTCTTATTGCATGTGATTAGTGGTGCTGAACTAGCTGTGGATCCGGCCAAAGTACCTGCTATGAAAGAATGGTCGCCCTTGAATTTAGCGACCAATGTACGGAGTTTACTTGGACTTGTTGGGTACTATCGCAAGTTTGTGAAATGTCACAATCTAGATTTTTCACCGCCAATAAAGGTGCATCAGAGTAAGGGAAAAATGCGCGTGATGATGCCACGTCAGTAGGGGAAAACTGCGGACACTCAGGCAAACACCTACTTTATCATGAAAAAAGATTCTTTAAGTTATTTAAAGATAAAAATTAGTTTAAGTGTGGTAGTTAGCCGTATCTCTCGCCTTGGTGGCTCATCTAATCCACGAGGAAAGTAGTTATACGCTGCGGAAATTACTTCTTTTACAAATTTAGACGCCCTACATGAGTTTAGAGGTTCCCAAGGGACACCTCAAAGTATGTAAGTTCTAAATTTATAATAGCAATAAAAGTAGATTTTTATGGTCCTAAAATATAGTGAGTTAGAGTTTTAAAATATGTAATGCATGAAGTAATAATAGTAGATTTTATACTTGAAAATACCTAACATGCATTCCTAGCATAAAACATCCCAGAGAGCAAGTAATCATATACACAAAAGGAAAGCTAGCAGCTAGCAAGTATCCAAAAATCAACAATCCTGTGGGCATCAACAACTGACACGAACCCACATAAAATAAAGTATGTCTGAACTAGCACAGAAACAAATCAACAAACTACCTCGCTACGATGAGGCAAAACCACAGCAAAGACAGCTACCCAGGAACTCCAAAACTAGCACGACTATCAGCTACAGCTCCGAACTTGAGGCATTCCAAAGACAGAACACCTCAGCAAGAAAGTACAAGAGATGGCAGAAAGAAAGCCAAAAGTAAACAAAGTGAAGGGGTACCAACCCAAGACCAAAGAAAGATACTTACATAAAGTACAGCAGTCAGGTACAAGGTAAAAAGAGAACACTTGCGTGAAGTGTCATGTATAACCACAGCACCGCAAATGCACAAGTCTATAAGGGGAAAAGGTCAAGATTAAACCATCAGGAGAGAAACAAACCCATATTAGATACCTGTGGTAAACTCCACCAAAAACCAAAACGGGCAGAGTGGCCAACCCCGAAGACAATTTCTACGTCTAATTGTGGGGGAGACTGAATACTCCACCATTCACCGCAAATGCCCAAACAACTGGTAGAGCCCCACAGAGTACTAATAGGGAGAACAAATATTGTGGCGGTGGTTTCGTCCACAAATAACACCCGCAACCAAGGAAAACCGGAAAGAAAACCCAGTAACTACCCGGGTTTAGAGCTCAGAGGCCCACCATAACCCTTCATGGTCAGGAGGCGTGTCTCGCCCCACGTCATCACCACGAAGGAAACCAGAATATAAATCTCAAGACAACAATAGCACATCAGATTCTACTGGACAATTCTAGATTAGGAGCGGTTGATCAACCTTTAGGAAGACTTTACAATCCTACACGAACTCTAACACGTCCTACTTAAATGTTGAGGGACGGTTATAAGAGTAAGATTCCACCACATACAACACTTACACGATTAGATAACAAAATCAAGGACATGGTGATCATAAACGAACTAGACAAGAGATCTAAACAACACAACAATAAATCAGCAGATAATTAATAATCATGATAACAAAAGTTAGAAATTCTCGCAAATCGGGGTGAAGAAAGGAAGAGAAGGAGGAAACCATCACTTGCCTTGGCTTTACTGGAGGAATACATCCAAATCGCACCATGGCATAGATCGGGGCTAAAGAAGACGAGTGAAGTCAAAATCTAACAAGAATGGCCAAAAATAAGAGTTAGAGACGAAAACCCTAACGAGAAAAACTCAAGGAATGGGGAAAATTTTACCACGATGATGAAGCTCTCGTTGAGAGCTTTCTGGATCTATGATCGGTTCGAAATTTCGAGCACCGGAGCACCGTCGGCGGCCACCGGAAGGATAGCGGAACAAACCTTCTCTCGCTCGCTCACGCCGCTCTGGTTTGGGAGATGAATAGGAAATTAGTTCTAAATGAAAGAGGAAGAATAAATCGGTACATATATACTAAGGGTGACATCAGGATAAACATCACTTAAGAAAAACTAACCGGGATCGGCTGAGTCGGGCATCCCGAGAAGAAGCCAAGAGTACTCGAGAACAAGCAAGGGTTTCTTAAGAACAGAAGGTAGAACTCGAGTACAGAAGATGCTTTCTAGAGAACAGAAGGTATAACTCGAGTACAAAAAATGCCTTCTCGAGAACATAAGGTAGAACTCGAGTACAAAAAACTTTTCGAGAACTGAAAGGCAGTTCACGAGTACTGAAATGATTTCTCGGGAAAGGGAGGTGACTTCTCGAGAACATTAGGCACATCTCAAGATCAACCAGGCAACACCTCTCGGGAACTATAATAGCACTTCTCGGGAATGAAGAATAGTTCTCAAGTACCAGAAGAGCATAACTCGGGAGCAGATGGACTACTCAAAATCAAGGAGGAAGAAAAATCCCATTCATCGAACTCGGTTCGAAATTCGTCGAACACAAGGCCCATTCGACGAAATCAGGTCTAACATCGTTGAACGCAAAGGAAAAACCCGCTCGATGAAGTCAGTTCGAAATTCGTCGAACGCAAGGCCTGTTCGACGAATTCTGCTTGAAGTTCGTCGAACCCAGAACCTCTCGACGCTTTGTCGAGATCAGCTCGACGCTTCGTCGAGCTCCGCTCGACGATCGTTGAACTCAAGACAGCGCCCAGAAAAAAAAGTCTCCCACCTCTGGTCGACGAAAACCTACCCTTTAGGAGGGCTTCCCGAGAATCAAAAACAAGCCCAAGGCTTAATATAGTAATTATCATACTCAGATAGTTGAACATGGTAATATAAGTTCAAAACATAGGCCCAAACGCGCCGAATTAAACGATTTAAACAGCGAAGACAACCCTATAATCTGACATACCATTCTTGAGACATAACATCAAATGCTCTCACAAGCAAAAAAAAAAAGATCACCACAAAGGTCCAAACACGTGCCGAGACTCCAAAATGCTCGGAACTCAACAGTACTGGACAAGCCCAAGTCCTCAAAGCCTCATCCTTAATATCAAGGAAAACATTCCAACCCATCAGAATCCCAAAATCAGGATAAACAAGCTCAACGAATGCGAAAACACACAAACGGTGCAGCGCCGTCAACAAAACGAAAAAGGGTAACGCCCTGACGTCGAAATTATGACGTCGACAAACCAAATAATGACATCAAAAAATCGGGGGCGTAACATGAAAGGATTCTTGAAGTTAGCCCTTCCTCTCACTGCTCTGACAAAGAAAGGTGTGCCATACGGGTGGATAACACAGTGCAAAGCTGCATTCCAAGAGCTGAAAGATAGACTTAACACCGTACCCATCCTAGCCCTTCCATCTGGGAAGAAAGGATTTAAGGCTTACATCGATGTGTTGTATCAAGGGATGAGAGCAGTAATGATGTAGCATGGGCATGTGATTGCTTATGCCTCTTGGCAACTGAAGAAGCATAAAGCCAATTATTTAGTTCATGATTTAGAGTTGGGGGCAGTGGTGTTCGCCTTGAAGGTTTGGAGGCACTATCTATTTGGCATCCACTGCGAGATATTTTAGAACATAAGAATTTAAAGTATGTTCATACTCAAAAGGAGATGAATCTAAGACAGCGGTGGCGGTTAGAATTTTTGTGTGATTACGAGTTTACCTTGAACTATCACCCCGGGAGAGCAAACTCTATGTCTGATGCATTGAGTAGAAAGGTACCGGAATCGAGCCCTGAGTCTCGATTGATGAGTATGGAATTAGCTCGAATGCTCGAGGCGATGGAGATCATGCAGGTGTATAAGGATCATTCTGAAGAGTATATTGAGTATCTATCTGCCATGAGTATAGTATGTTACATTCGAGATCGAATTCGGGCATAGCAAGGGAAGGATATTGCTCTGGCCCTTATAATTAAGTCAATTGAAGATGGAACTACTTAAGAGTATACGCTAAAGGATGGCCTTGTTCATTTCCATGGACGACTCTACATTCCCAAGGGAGGGGAAATCCGGGAAGATATATTGAGAGAAGCACATTGCTCCAAGTATTCGGTGTATACCGGGATTTCTAAGATGTATAGTGACTTGCGGAAGACCATGTTTTGGCCAGGCATGAAGAAAGTTGGCAAGTATTATGTTACGCACTGTGAGGCTTGTCAGAAGATGAAGGTAGAGTGCAAGATCCCTGGGGGATTATTACAGCCATTGTCCATCCCTGAGAGGAAGGTCGAGGATATCTACATGGACTTTGTTCACGGGTTGCCTCGCTCGCACTGTAACACCCCAAAAAGGCGTTGGCGAGATCAGGTTAAAAGTTGACTTGGGCTCGACGAAAATCATCGAGCGGAGCTCGACGAAAATGTTGATCGTCGAGAGGAGCTCGACGATGATGGCTTGTTATATGAAATCTTTGTTGTTCGACGAACTAAAGCCTCTTTGATGAACTTTCTCCCGACTGACGAAGTTCGTTCGACGAAATTATCCCGTTCGATGATTTGTCGAAAAAGGAAGATATTGCTGAGTGGCGATAGTAGGTATCGTCATATGGCGATAGCGGTAAGCTTTGAGACGTCACTCGACGCTCTCGACGCACCCAACGCCTGAAAACATTGAGTGGCTTGATATCGTGGGCGACAGTGGATATCATCGGGCGATAGTGCAGCGTGGCATGAGACACGTGTCTGACTGTTGTTAAGCGGCCAATAAGCAGTGGTTAACCTAGGTCAAAGCAGTCAAAGTAGTGAAGTTGATATTGCAGAGTGGCGACAGTCGATATCGTCAAGCGATAGCGCCAAAGTTGACCAGTCAACTCAAATCCTGGCCTTTGCTTTATTTTGACTGATAGATCATGTGGCTAGGATTATTCCAGAGTCCACTTAATCAGAAAAGAATAGGAAGGAGGTTTCATTCTCTTTCTTTCTCTCTCTCTCTCTCTCTCTCTCTCTCTTCATCTCTTGAGTTTCCTTTAGTGAAAAGGAAGAAGAAGCTAAGGAAGTGCTGGGCTGAGATTTGTGAGCTCTTTGAAGGAGATCTTATGGTCAGAGACCAGATCCGAGGATAGATCTGAGAAGAGGAGAGCGACATGCTCATTTCCATCAGTGTAGAAAAAATTCGGTATGACCCCGAAGAGAACTACAAGGGTAACGAATTTCTCTAGGACAAGTGAAGTCCTCAATATGCATATTTGTATGGATCCCCTCACTAATAGGTGGAAAAAGGGTGGATTTCAATGGGTAGATCGGTTTGATCCCCATATATTCCTGCATTTAGATCCGGAAATGTAGAGTATGGAATAAGCATACAGTGAGAAGCCCATCTGGACAAGTTGGTCTGGATTGGTGATGTTTAATTTATGTGCCAAAGAAGACTCCGTGGATATGCGTGTGAAGTACGTGTGAAATCTGTTGTCTAGGTGTGTGCAGGATGCTGCATCAAAGTACTGGAAGCATTTCTAAGAAAACACCAAGAAACGATCATGTTAGAAATGAACAAAACAAGCCGGAAGTAGAACTAAAACAAGCCGAAAGTGGTTTTGGTATCTGTTAGAAATGAACAAAACAAGTCGGAAGTAGAACTAAAACAAGCCGGAAGTGGTTTTAATAGAAACTTTATTATCTGAAAAAAGTATCTATTACAAAGGTATGACCTCCCTTATATAGAATGGAGGAGAGGAGAGAGAATACAAATAAGAGATGTGGGACTAAAAATTTACATGACACAAGCGGACTATACAGACATAAACCGCACAATCCGAGCGGTTAGACAGACGGGCTAACCGCTCGGCTACTGCCAGAGAGAGAGAGATTGTCATGGGAGACCGCTAGACCGCCCGGTGTCCAATTCGCCAGAGTCAAACTGCCAGACCGCTTGGACCTCAAACAGCAACACACAGCAACCAAACCGCTGAAGAGTAACTGCAAAACCGCGCGGTCATCAACCCGCCAAGCCAGACCGACAGACCGCCCGGTCACCAACTTCAACACTCCCCCTCAAGCTGGAGCATATATATCGATCATGCCCAGCTTGTCACAAATATGAAGAAATGAGGCGGAAACTAGCTTGGTGAAGATGTCAGCTTTAAATAGGGGAATGACTACACTCCATTCACACATCCCTAGACAAAACACTCAACAAGAATGCTAGGCATACTTTAACTTGTATACATAAGATCTTAGCACTAGAGAATTGGCCCAACATTATAATCTTTATATAAGAACATATGTATCATGTCATTGACTATTCATGGTATTTCTCGCGTGTTAACATATGTCAGTGACTATGCGGAGTGAGCAACGGGCAAGTAGAATCGGACCTAGGCTATGTGGTTCAGTGCTAGAGACCCATAGAGGGACTGGTCGTTGGCATAGTCGGGAAACTTAGACTATGGTCATAAAGACTAAAATGCTCACGATGTTGCCATCCCGTGGATGGTGGTGAAGCCACGGAATTGACCGGATTCACCGATAATGTGCCCTAAGTGCACGGGGTGTTTGGCCGTGTGAGCCTACACCAGTGGAGAACTATGTTTGTACTTTATTTTTTAGCTGGGCTAATGAAATGCAGGGATGACAACATCGTGAGTATTTTAGTTTAGGGTTTAGGGTTTAGGGTTTAGGGTTTAGGGTTTAGGTTTTAGGGTTTAGGGTTTAGGGTTTAGGGTTTTAGGGTTTAGGGTTTAGGGTTTAGGGTTTAGGGTTTAGGGTTTAGGGTTTAGGGTTTAGGGTTTAGGGTTTAGGGTTTAGGGTTTAGGGTTTAGGGTTTAGGGTTTAGGGTTTAGGGTTTAGGGTTTAGGGTTTAGGGTTTAGGGTTTAGGGTTTAGGGTTTAGGGTTTAGGGTTTAGGGTTTAGGGTTTAGGGTTTAGGGTTTAGGGTTTAGGGTTTAGGGTTTAGGGTTTAGGGTTTAGGGTTTAGGGTTTAGGGTTTAGGGTTTAGGGTTTAGGGTTTAGGGTCATCTCTAACAGTGAGGATTGCCTGTCATATGATTGGTAGCACCAAAATCGATCAACCAGCGTCCGTGAGTAACAGTGTGGGCACTACCAGAAGACATGAACACCGAGGCGAACGGCGCGGAGGAAGTGGAATCCATTGAAGAGAGACGGCGAGAGCAAGCCGCGGCGGCTAGAAGCAGGCCGCGCGGCTAGGAAAGCCGCAGGCAGGAGAAACCAAGTCGGACGACAAAAGAGAGGCCGCAATGACTAGTTAGCACGAGCGGGTAGAAGGAAACAGGTCGAGGCGACTAGAAAATAGGCCGCAGCGACTAAGAGAAGCAAGGAGAAACAAGCCGCACGAACAGGGCAGCGGTCAGAAGAGAAGGCAAGACGCGAAGACAGGTCGCGGGAAGCAGAAACAAGACGAGAATCAAGCGGAGGGAAAGATGGCGAGCGGGTAGAAGGTAGCCCGCGCGAACAGAAGAAGAAGCTGAATCAGGAGGAAAAGATCGTTTCCTCTGATACCATATTAGAAATGAACAAAACAAGCCGGAAGTAGAACTAAAACAAGCCGGAAGTGGTTTTGGTATCTGTTAGAAATGAACAAAACAAGCCGGAAGTAGAACTAAAACAAGCCGGAAGTGGTTTTAATAAAAACTTTATTATCTGAAAAAGGTATCTATTACAAAGGTATGACCTCCCTTATATAGAATGGAGGAGAGGAGAGAGAATAAAAATAAGAGATGTGGGACTAAAAATTTACATGACACAAGCGGACTATACAGACATAAACCGCACAAGCCGAGCGGTTAGACAGACGGGCTAACCGCTCGGCTACTGCCAGAGAGAGAGAGATTGTCATGGGAGACCGCTAGACTGCCCGGTCTCCAATTCGCCAGAGTCAAACTGCCAGACCGCTTGGACCTCAGACAGCAACACACAGTAACCAAACCGCTGAAGAGTAACTGCAAAACCGCGCGGTCATCAACCCGCCAAGCCAGACCGCCAGACCGCCCGGTCACCAACTTCAACAGATCACAATCTGGAGAACTGTTGATATCACCGGGCGATAGTGAGTATCGCTAGGCGGTAGCTCCTAGTGAGATGAAATTTTCTATGACCTCTCTTGAATATACATGGGGGTCACTATATGCGAAGCTGTGAGCTTAAAGTGCCCAGCAATGGTGTGTACCAACATGAAATGGTATAGAGCCGTGTGGCTTATGATGAGTGTCGTGAAGGCCAATTACTGTGCCATCAAGTTAAGTACCTCTGAATGACTGGGTCGTCATGTTAAGTACCTCTAAATGGGCAGTCAGTCATCAAGTTAAGTACCTCTGAACGACATAGTCGTTATGTTAAGTACCTTTGAACAACAAAGTTAACGTTAAGTCATGTACCTTTGAATGGTGGTGTTACACGGGGGAGCCTGGTACACCGAAAATGTGTTTTGTATGCATGGGGCGTGTGGTCATTGGGCCAACGTCTATGGTGAATGGTGCTTAAATGCAGTTTGTTGTTGTCACTATATATATATATATATATATATATATATATATATATATATATATATATATATGATATGCTATGCTATGCCTTGTTTGCACGGATGGAGAAATGCTGCCCCGAGTAAGGGATCAGATCGTTATAAACGGGTCAGTACAATGCTGATCGTTGCATTGTTTACCACATTTTGGTGGGTCCTTTTGTGTAGGTGCTGGAGAGCCAAGTAGAAAGTAGCGGGCTGAAGCCCATGTGCTGCAGTTGGCTGGCCCTCGAAGGCCCAAAAGTCAATGGTTACTATTTTCATGTGTGTTCGGTCTGCGTGCCGATGTATGAATATGAAACAGTTATAATAAGGCTACGACCGAAACATGTGTGAGATGTATATATATCATTCCTATTGTGTAGTGGACATACTTGTTCGTTATAGGTTCATAACTTAAAATGCTTCAGCTAGAATGCTTTGTGGTAGGACGCGTTTCTACTTAAACTTGGATTTGGAAACAACTAGTAATCTCCTTACCTGTCTGTGGTATGTGCGTCGGGCCCTGACCGGACCTTCTGTCATATGCTAAGCGACGGATGGGGGCGTTACAAAATTAGTATTAGATTTTGTTCTCGGTCTTCCTTCTTTGAATTCATGGTCGAATTCTCTTAAGGGGTGGTGAGCATGTGTATGTGCGCTACCATGATAAGAAGAATGAACCCATGAATGTCCACTTAGGAATGAAAATACACATGTTTGTGGAATTGGTATGTTCCTGTGATTGCTTTTGACAATATTCGTAGTTGCTTAATTGTGTGTTTCACGATTATAGGCAACTAGAAGGGACGTGTGGCAGCAGGAAACCCAGCACTTGGTGGAGAGTTATGCATCCACTGAGGTTCCAATACCTCCTCCTTCTGTCGAGATGGTTCAGAGGATAGTTGATGTGATCTTTGCAATGATCAATGACCAACCTGGCAGGCATGTGTACCCCCTGTTCCTATTATGGCATCAATGCCGGAGAAGATTGTAAGGGGAAGAGCATCGACTCTGTTGTTGAATATGTGCTTGATGTAAGGAATGCACATAGTTGAGGAGTACTTGCATGCATTTGTCGTATTGATACAACATGCAGAGTTTGTGTTTGAAACTAAGGAAACAAAGATCAACCGATTTTATGATGGTTTGCACCCTGAACTACATTTTCTATTGATGGGTCCTAAGTTAATGGGATTCCAAACATTGGTGGAGTCGACTAGATTGTTGGAGATGGACCTGGCAAAACTCCACCAGATGCCTGAGTTCAGGGAATCGAGTTCTACAAGGTCTAGAAAGTCTGCTCACCTCAGGAGGTGGAAATGCGAGACTAGAGCACTGAAGAGTCAAGCTCCGCGTGCTTGTTATACTTGTGGCAAGGTGGGCCATATGGCTCGAGACTATCGTGGTGGGGCCCCGAAGGCAAAGAAGGCTCAGACTAGAGCAGCTGCAGGGAGAACTCCACGCACTTGCTATTCGTGTGGCAAAGGACATATAGCCCGAGACTGCCGAAGTGTCCCTTAGATGACACCAAACAAAAAGAGAATGTTGAATGTATGTACATAAATAACTGGAATTATGTACCGTACAGTTCCTAGTAAGGAACGATGTATACAATACTTGTTTTGCTTATATAACCATGTTGTGATGAATGATCAAGAAGTCATTTGATTAAGGCTTAATATATGCCCTATGTGCTTATCTTCATATTACAGATAAGAGTGGAATGACATGGCCGTAGTACTAAGAGTGCTTATGGGTCGAAAGTGATATGTTAAGATGCAGTTATGACGTCATATCATGACGTGGAAGCATCTGTGCTGGCAATAGTTGTGTTTGATGTGATCATACATATGGGCTAGCTCTCGGAGCAGCGCGCCTATTTAGATTGTAACTCTAAGGAACTCACATTGGGGCAGAACACCGAACGAGAGACCAAATTCACTGGTATGCGATGATCGAGTAACACATTATTGTCTGTTGTGCAAGTGTTCAAGGCAGTTTGGAAGGGCGCGTAGTTGTTCTTCACACTGTTGGAGGCAGTTGAGCCGAAGACCAGTTTGACTGATGTTCCTATTGTATCGGAGTACGCTGATATGTTTCCTAAGGATCTCCTGGGGTTACTTCCCCAGCGGGAGATGGACTTCGTTATTGAGTTGGTGCCATGTGTGAAACCTGTGGCCTGCTCGCCATATCGAGTTGCGCCAAAGGAGATGGCAGAACTAAAGGTTCAATTGTAAGAGTTACTAGAGCAAGGTTTTATACGCCCAAGTACGTCACCTTGGAGCGCTTCGGTCCTATTTTTGAAAAAAAAGGATGGAAGCTTGTGGCTATGCATTGACTATCGAGAGTTAAGCAAGCTGACGGAAAAGAACAAGTATCTGATTCCACGGATTGATGACTTGTTCGATTAGATAGTGGGATCAACTGTTTACTCGAAGTTAGACTTGAAGTCTGGCTACTATCAGTTGAAGATTAGGGAATGTGATATTCCCAAGACAGCGTTTGGGACATGCTATGGTCATTACGAGTTCAGTGTAATGTCGTTTGGGTTAACAAATGTGTCATCAGTATTCATGGATATATTGCACCGAACGTTTAGAGAGTACTTGGATTTTTTTGCAATTGTCTTCATTGATGACATTCTAGTGTACTCTCAGTCTGCAGAAGATCATGCGAATCATTTACGGATGGTGTTGCACACCCTGAGGAGAAACAATCTCTATGCCAAGTTCTCAAAATGTGGGTTCTGGCTGTCGTTAGTGGCCTTTCTTGGCCATGTGGTTAGTGGCGAGGGCATTTCGGCGGGCCATGCAAAGATAGTTGCGATACAAGAGTGGCTCGTATTGTCTTCTGTAGACGAGGTCAGGAGATTCCTTGGACTAGCGGGCTACTACAGGCTCTTCGTGGAGAACTTTTCGCGGATAGCCTTGCCTCTTACCACACTAACGAGGAAGGATCAGAAGTTCGTTTGGACGCCAGAGTGCACGAGAGCTTTTGAGGAGCTGAAGAGTCGCTTGACCAGGGAGCCAATCTTGACGACGCCATGTTGTTCTAACGACTATGAAATTTATAGTGATGCGTCAGGGAGTGGCTTAGGTTGCGTTCTTATGCAGTTTGGAAAGATGATTGCTTATGACAAACTCAAGTTGAAAGTGCATGAGCGGAACTATACCGTCCACGACTTGGAGTTGGCGGCGGTGATATTTGCACTTAAGCTGTGGCGTCATTACCTATATGGCGTGAAAGTTGACATCTTCACAGACCATAAGAGCCTGAATTATTTGCTGGATCAGAAGGATCTCAATATGCAACAACGGAGGTGGTTGGAGTTTCTCGGGGACTACACCTTCCAGATTCATTATACTCCCGGGAAGGGACGTGTGGTCGCAGATGCCTGAGTCGTAGGACTCTGGCAAGAGCAAGTTGGTTGCAGATGCATGATGAGCATCTAATCCAGGAGTTGGAGGCCTTAGACATCTCTTGTGTGGACAAAAATGCTACTGCAAATGTGTGCCTTAACTGGATGGAGTTCCAGTATGACCATGCGGACAGGGTTCGGCGAGCAACGGATCTTGATGAAAGTCTACAACGATATGTAGTAGATTGGTCAAATGGCCAATTCTCCTGGGATGACGGCCTTTTACAGAAAGGTGATCGTTTGTGCGTCTCGAATATGGGTCTGCTATGGAAAAAATTGATGTATGAAGCTCACTTTATGAAATACTCAATTCACCCAGGAAGCACAAATTTGTACAAGGACATGAAAAAACTGTTCTGGTGGTCGGGTATGAAGAAAGACATCCCATTATGTGGCAAAGTGTCAGACTTGCGCTTTGGTAAAAGCTGAATGCCAGAATCCTGAAGATTTCCTGAAGTCGCTACCGATTCCGGAATGGAAATTTAACAACATTTTGATGGATTTCATACACAGTTTGTCGAGATCGCAATATGGGAACGATTCTGTTTGGGTGATCGTGCACCGGTTGACGAAATTGGCCCACTTCATTCCAAACAAGAGGGACGATTCAGTGGAAGTTTTGGCTAAACTTTATGTTGAACAAATTGTACGACTGCACGGTGTGCCCCGTAGCATCCTAAGTGAGTGAGATGGGCGCTTCACGTCAAATGACTGGAGCCTAATCCACCAGTTGTTTGGGACTAAATTAAAATTCAGTATGGCCTTTCATCCTCAAATGGATGGACAGACTGAGAAAATCAATAGAACAATGGAGGATATGCTCTGAATGTATGCCTTGGATTTCGAGAAAAGATGAGAAAACCATCTCTATATGGTAGAGTTCACCTACAATAATAGCTATCAAGCTACTATCAACATGGCGCTTGTTGAAGCTTTGTATGGTAGGAAGTGTCGCACATCAATAGCTTGGGCGGAAACAGGCGAGTCTAAGTTATATAAGCGTAAGGAAGTCGAAGAAGCTAATTCGACGATACACTTTATCTGGGAGAGGCTATTGATAGCCCAAGATAGGCAGGAAAAATACTACAATGTCAAGCATTGGAACGTGTAATACATGGCGGGCGATTGGGTATATTTAAAAAGCAAGCCATTCAACAGCGTGTCTGGGATTCGCCGCTTGGAAAAGTTAAGTTTGAGGTATCTTGGTCCGCTTGAGGTGGTAGAGCAAATTGGGGAAGCTTCATATCGGTAAGCCCTATTAGCGGAGCTAAGTGGTTTGCACGATGTGTTTCACATATCGGTACTGCTAAAAGCTGTGAAAGAGCCAGCTCAAGTAGTTGATGCGGATCAAGTACCGATCGATGGTAGGATAACGATGAAAGTGAAGCCTATTCGAATCAAGAATACGATGATCAAACAAATACGGAACAAGACAATCAGGATGGTCAAAGTTTGGTGGGACAACTGTGGTCGTGAAGAGCTAACATGGGAGCATCAGCAGACCATGCGTGCTGAGTTTCCCGAGTTATTTGTGTAAGTTGTTATAACATTATTTGTATGAATAAAAAGTTGTTGTAACTTTTCAGTTGCTATCTTCCCTATAGCTGTATGTAAATTTCGGGACGAAATTTCTGTAAGGAGGGGAGGGTTATAACACCACAAAAAGGCGTTGGCGAGAACAGGTTAAAAGTTGACCTGGGCTCGACGAAAATCGTCGAGCGGAGCTCGATGGAAATGTTGATCGTCGAGCGGAGCTCGACGAAAATCATTGAGCGGAGCTCGACGGAAATGTTTATCGTCGAGCGGAGCTCGACGATGATGGCCTGCTATATGAAATCTTTCCCTTTCGACGAACTAAAGCTTGTTCGACAAATTTACTCCCGACCGACGAAGTTCGTTCGACGAAATTAGCCCGTTCGATGATTGTCGAAAAATGAGGATATTGCCAAGTGGCGACAATGGATATCGCCATATAGTGATTGCGACAAGTGTTGAGACGTCACTTGACGCACTCGACGTTCTCGACGCACCCAACGCCTGAAAGCGTTGAGTGGCTTGATATCGCGAGCGACAATGGATATCGCCAGGCGATAGTGCCGCGTGGCATGAGACACGTGTCCGACAGCTGTTAAACGGCCAATAAGAGGTGGTTGACTTAGGTTAAAGCGGTCAAAGTGGTGAAGTCGATATCGCCGAGTGGCGACAATCGATATCGCCGGGAGATAGAGCCAAAGTTGACCAGTCAACTCAAGTCCTGGCCTTTGCTTTATTTTGAATGAGAGATCATGTGGATAGGATTATTCCCGAGTCCTCTTAACCAGAGAAGAATAGGAAGAAGGTTTCATTCTCTTTCTCTCTCTCTCTCTCTCTCTCCATCTCTTGAGTTTCCTTGAGTGAAAAGGAAGAAGATGCTAAGGAAGTGTTGGGCTGAGCTTTGTGAGCTCGTTGAAGGAGATCTTATGGTCGGAGTCAAGTTCTAAGGATAGATCCGAGAAGAGGAGAGAGACGTGCTCCATTCCATCCGTGTAGAAAAGCTTCATCATGGCTCCGAAGAAAACTACAAGGGTAACGAATTTCTCCTAGACAAGTGAAGTCCTCAATATGCATATTTGTATGGATGCCCTCACCAATAGGTGGAAAAAGGGTGGATTCCAATGGGTAGATCTGTTTGATCCCCATATATTCCTGCATTTAGATACGAAAATGTAGAGTATGAAATAGGCATGCTGTGAGAAGCCCATGTATACAAGTTGGTCTGGATTGGTTATGTTTAATTTATGTGATGGAGAAGACTCTGTGGATATGCGTGTGAAGTACATGTGAAATTCGGGGTCTAGGGGTGTATAGGATGTTGCATCAAAGTATTGGAAGCATTTCCAGGAAAACACCCAGAAACGATCACAGTATGCAGAACTGTTGATATCGTCGGGCGATAGTGAGTATCGCTAGGTGATAGCTCCTAGTGAGCTGGAATGTTTTGTGACCTGTATTGAAGAGACCTGGGGGTCACTGTATGCGAAGCTGTGACCCTAAAGTGACCAGCAATGGTGTGTACCAGCCTGAAATGGTAAAGATTCGTGTGGCTTATGATGACTGTCGTAAAGGCCAATTACTGTGTCATCAAGTTAAGTACCTCTGAACGACTGGGTCGTCAAGTTTAGTACCTCTGAATGGCTAGTCGGTCGTCAAGTTAAGTACCTCTGAATGGCGTAGTCGTCAAGTTAAGTACCTCTGAACGACAAAGTTACCGTTAAGTCATGGACCTCTGAATGGTGGTATTACACGTTGGAGCCCGGTACACCGAAAATGTGTCCTGTGTGCACGGGGCGTGTGGTCGTTGGGCCAACGTCTGTGGTGAATGGTGCTTAAATACACTTTGTTGTTGCAACTATATATATATATATATATATATGTTATACCTTGTTTGCAGGGATGGAGAAATGCTGCCCCCAGTAAGGGGTGGGGTCGTTATCAACGAGTCATCAAAATGATGACTGTTGCTTTGTTTGCCACGTTTTGGTGGGCCCTTTTGTGTAGGTGCTGTATAGCCAAGTGGAAAGTAGCGGGCTGAAGCCCATGTGCTGCAGTTGGATGGCCCTCGAAGGCCCAAAAGCGAATGGTTACTGTTTTCATGTGTGGTCGGCCTGCGTGCCGATGTATGAATATGAAACACTTGTAATAAGGCTACGGCCGAAACATGTGTGAGATGTATATATATCATTCCTGTTGTGTAGTGGACATGCTGTTCGTTATGGGTTCATAACTTAAAATTCTTCCGCTAGAATGCTTTGTGGTAGGACGTGTTTCTACTTGAACTTGGATTTGGAAACAACTTGTAATCTCCTTAACTGTCTGTGGTATATGGCGTCGGGCCCCGACCGGACCTTCTATCATATGCTAAGCGATGGATGGGGGCGTTACACGCGCTCTGGGAATGATTCAATTTGAGTGATTGTATATCGTCTAACGAAGGTGGCCAAATTTATCCCTATGAAGAAGGAGGCACATGTGGATTTTTAGTGCGGCTCTTTGTGGAGCAATTTGTACGGTACCATGGCATACCTAAGATGATAATCTCTGATCATGATGGCCGCTTTACCTCCAAGGAGTGGAAAGCAGTACAAGCATATCTAGGCTCTCGCCTTGCCTTCAGCACAACCTTTCATCCACCAACAGATGGTTAGTCTGAAAGGACCATCAGTACAATGGAAGATCTTTTTAGACTATGTGTATTGGATAGAGGGGAACCGTGGGAAAGGCTCCTACAACTGGTAGAATTTTCATACAACAATAGCAATCAAGCTAGGAGCAGGATGGCACCCCATGAAGTACTTTATAAAAGAAGGTGTAGAACTCCGTTGTCATGGGTATAGGATGAAGATCCAAAGGTTTTGGGGATAGAGTACATTGATGACTCTGATGCGCTTGTTAGAATGATACGAGACTTCTTGCTTGAGACTCAAAATCGGCAGACAAAGTACTATAATGTGAAGCATCAAATAGTAGAATTTCAAGTGGGTGACAAGGTATTCTTGAAGATCAGGCCAATGCGTGGAGTGTCGCGAGTGCGTGGTATGAAGAAGCTCAGCATGAGTTATGTGGGGCCCTATGCTATATTGGAATGAATCGGCCCTGTGGCATATCGGCTGGAGCTACCACCAGAGCTGGAAAATTTGCACGACGTCTTGCTTGTGTCGTAACTCCGGAAGGCACTGTTGCAGCTTGAACAATATGTCCCCACTGCAGATGGAGTAGTGGCAACTGATAGATCCATCCGACTAGAGCCGGTGCAGATAGTGGACACCGAGACAAGGATCTTGCAGCGGAAAAGTGTACCATTGGTAAAGTTCCAATGGTCTAATGACGGGAAAGAAGAATACACTTGGGATCCGGTGGACTTGATTCAAAAGCGCTACCCAGTGTTATTTTCCCAATGTAAGTTTAAAAGCATATCATACTTTCATGTTATATTTCCCCCACAACCTTAGCCTGATTTTGGGGACGAAATCTTTTATTTTGTTTTTAGAATTTGTAATGTCCTGTTTCGTGCTAGGCCCCTCGCACGCATTTTGAGTCAAGAGAATTGACTCAGGCTCGGGAAGCGTCGAGTGAGTAGACTGGACTCGACGGATAAAGCAGATATTACTTAGAATATTTTATTGACACATGGCGTTGAGTGGACTCAACACCGCCATTCGACGAATAAGCTGAGGCGTTGAGTGGACTCAACACCATTCGACGAATTATGCTGAGGCGTTGAGTGAACTCAGCACCACTCGATGAAATTGGACTTAGAATATTTTCTGGATTTGGGGCATCGAGTGCATTGAGTGCACTCAATGCCATTTGACAAATTATGCTGAGGCGTTGAGTGGACTCAACACCACTCAATGTATTTTACTTAGAATGTTTTCTATAAGTTGAGGCGTTGAGTGAAGTCAATGCGGCATTGAGTGGTCTCAACGCCACTCAACGCTTTTAACTTAGATTTATTCTGAATGTTGTAGGCATTAAGTGAAGTCAAAGCGGCGTTGAGTGCACTCAACGCCACTCAACACCATTCGATGAAAAGGCAGAGTCATTGAGTGAACTCAACACCACTAAACGACTATACTTAGCATAGTTCTGGAGGTTGTAGCATTGAGTGTAGTCAAAGCGGCATTGAGTAGACTCAACACCACTCAACGCCATTCGACGAATTAAGTATAGGGGTTGAGTGGACTCAACGCCATACAACGAATTTTACTTAGAATAGTTTTGGAGGTTGCGGCGTTGAGTGAAGTCAAAGCGACGTTGAGTGGACTCTACGCCACTCAATGCTTTTGGACTTAGAGTTATTCTGAGAACTGTAGGCATCAAGTGCATTGAGTGCACTCGACGCCACTCGACGATTAGTTGAGTAAAGGGAGGTGAACTGAATGCTTTACTTATAGCTATTCTGGGGTTGTATGCGTCGAGTGCGTCGAGTGCACTCGATGCCACTCGACGATTCTTCGAGTAAAGGTTTGCATACTCTCCGATTTTTGACTTAGCTATTCTTGAGACCTGAAGGCGTCGAGTGTGTTGAGTGCACTCGACGCCACTCGACGATTCATCGAGTAAAGGAAGTATACTCGATGATTAGTCGAGTAAAGAAAGTACACTCGACGATTTTGACTTGGAAGTGTTGTACTTATATAAGGAGTCGAGTGATCACGAAGAATCTCGACGATTCGTCGAGTGGGTATGCTATACACGACAAACTTGACTTGGCATATTTTCAGCCCACTGTTTCTGATTCCTATACACTGGCTGAACCGGATTTTGGGATTGGCGCTAAGAAATCTAAATCGACGCGTCTTTCCAAAAGGACATAATTAATATAATAATAGGCAGTCCAGTAACACGGTGACACGTGGCAAAGCTGTTCAACCCAAATTTCTCATTATAAAAGAAGCTTTACGGGAAAACCTAGCCGTCACTTCGCCATTTTTGCCGAGCCGTTACTATACAACCCAGACGGAAGCAGAAGGAACAACAAGAGTTGTCGGAGGCAATTTTTGGAGGAAAACCTTCCCTTCACTTCTTCCGTGAAGAACAACACCAACGTAAAAGATGATGCCGCCAAAGAGAATGACGAGATCCATGGACGGAATCGCCGGAAATGAGGTGTGCTTCCTACCCTCTCCCTTGGTGCTATATTTGTAGTTATCTTCTAGGAGAGATGTCGACTCAAAAGAGTTTGACTTTTGAGATGAAGATCTCCTAGGTAGAGACCATGATAGGGCTTGCGCCCTAGATATTTGATGTCTTCAACCTCTCCCCTCTTCTTTGTGAAGATTGTGGACTTGGTTCCGTGAAGAGAAATGGTCTAATGAGGGTGAATAGGGGAGGATGAAGTTCTGTATATGGTTTTGATCAAATGGATAAAGAAAGAAGATGAACCGATGTCGTCCATCTTGCTTTGAGATGCATACAGAAATCTATTTTCTGTGCGCAGCGAAGTTCAAGGATGTTTTCAGGTAGGAAACAACCAGATCTGGGATTTTGATTAAACATGAAATTTGTAGCCCTTGAAAAGACCTTTCTAACGGATGGTTACATGTTTTAATACGAGTCCTTTAGACTCAGGAATGTCCAATCGAATTTTTTGTACGGTCAAGTCTTAAGTACATGTTGTTCTCGGGTTAGTGTAGATCTGAGTTTGAACGTGGTAGTGGAGTCATAGAAGATTAAGGTTGAGGTTTGCATGTGGCTTACTGAACTTAAGCTATTGGTGAATGTGCTAAAAAATGATTGATGAAACTTAGTCGGTAGATCCTTAAGTAAACATATGGTTTAGTGGAACACAATTGTACCAACGGTTTGAAGGATGTTGACAAACAAATGGTTTGGGTAAACTAGTGAACAACTAAATTGATATGTTTGATTGAACAAATGATATTCTTGTAGAAACCGAGTTGATTGTGAATGCTTGACTTGAAGAAGTAAGCGGATGCGATTAATGCATGACCAAGTGATGTGATAATTAAATGAATGTGTATAATATTCCACTGCTTATAGTTGAGTCTCCCTACGGGTAGCAGTGCGGGATTAGTATGTTATGTAAGGTGGCTTACCACCTGTGTAAATAATGAACCCATGTGTGGTATGGAAATGTGGAAGGGTTGGAAGTGCGTGCGTGTTTGCCGCACTGGAACAATGTGCTGATAAGGGACTCAGTGTGGAGCCCTTATATATGAAATGCATACGATGTGAGTTGACATGCGGTGTCATAATCCTTGGTTAAGGATAGTGTATCAAGTCTACAGGCTTGCTAGTCATCACACTGACAGGTGTTGATAGATAGACTTTGTATGGTCTAGATGTGTGCTCGATGCTCATTCCTGAGGCCCTTTTCATGCCAAGTGGACGGTTTGGTTGTATCGTCAGTGCTCATTCCCGAGGCCCTTTCCATGCCACACCGGTAGGCAAGTTTGGGTTGTGTTCTTGGTGCACATCTACCCAAGACCCCTTTGAGTTGTAGTACGCATGTGAGCTCCGTTGTTGTGTTCTTAGCATTGAGGCATATAGAGGCCTAGGCATGGTACTATGGATGCCCGCCTAGTAGTGGAAAGCTTGTTCCACTGTCACTGTTTGGCCACAATGGATGACTCCTGAATATTTAGCTAGCCGCTTGAAAAGTGGGAACTACAAGTCTGTGTCGACATAGAAATTGCATGTTTGTGAGCATAGGTGAGTCGTCATAAGTCATTCATAACATTGCATTGCATTACATACACAAGATCCTTATCATATAAGTTTGTATGGGCACTCTTATATGATGTGTTACTTTTGCGTTAAGTCTATCCTTAACTTATATGTCTGTATGTGCATTCATATAAGTTAAGTTACTTCTTGTTGAATATTCCTACTTGTACATTATTGTTGATAGTAGAACTGCTAGTATATATTATTTAAGTTGCTTTGATAAGCTTTGATATAGTTGTACAACCCCGTATTCGCGAAGAGTGGGCCCAAAACAAGGCAGGATCGTTTTTAAGCTTTTTGGAGATTTTGCACTCTCGGTGACCAATTTTGGCTATGGCTTGGAAACATACTAGTAGGGGGAGGAAAAATCAACACCTTCCCCCGGGCCCTCTAGAGGGGCGGGTGCGGCAAGATGGCCGGCACCACCCTGATGTGCTACGTGCGAGGTGGGATGATGGGACTGGCTGGAGACCAGGATCCCACCCCCGACACCCTTGTCGTGGGTAGGGAAGAGACCGGGCGGCCAGCCCTCTCGCCCCAGGCGGCGAGCTCGCGGGGCGAGACCGGGCGGCCAGTCCTCTCGCCCTATGCGGCGAGTCGCGGGGCGAGACCGGGCGGCCAGCCCTCTCGCCCCAGGCGGCGAGCTCGCGGGGCAAGACCGGGCGTCCAGCCCTCTAGCCCCAGGCAGCGAGCTCGCGGGGCGAGATCGGGAGGCCAGCGCCTCTCGCCCCAGGCAGCGAGCTCGCAGGGCGAGACCGGCGGCCAGCCCTCTCGCCCCAAGCGGCGAGCTCGCGGGGAGAGACCAAGCGGCCAGCCCTCTCGCCCCAGGCGGCAAGCTCGCGGGGCGAGACCGGGTGGCCAGCCCTCTCGCTCCAGGCGTCGAGCTCGCGGGGCGAGATCGGGCGGGGGTTCGCCCTCCGCCCCCTAGACCCTTGTGGACCCTGCGGTTTTAGCATCTTGCCCTCGGGGGGGGATTACCTCTTTACCCCCCGGCATGGTTGTTTTCTATTTGCCCGAGGCATATTCGGCGTAAGGGTATTTTGGTCATTTTGGTACATGGGTTTTGGAAAACTATAAATAGACCCCCATGGGTGCCTTTGGAGAGGGACTTGTCTTAGCTTACTCCTCCCTTAGCTTCTTCTTGGTATAGTAGAGAGAGCACCTCCAAGGAACCCTAACTCAAGCATTGGCTAGGGAGGGAGAGATCTCAAAGGTCTTCTGGGTGTGAGGTGGGACCTCCGCGCTGGAGCCGTGGGTCTGTTCCTAGTTTCCTAAGTCTTTGGTCTGTGACGTTCCCCCGAGTGTAGTAGGTGTGAGGTCACCCCTCTTTTGGGACCCCGAACTCCACATAGACCAAGTTTTTGGTTTCAACATTTTGGTGCGGTGAGCGTGGAGAGTGGTCAGCACAGAAGATCTCGGGAGAGAGTCATGACTGGAGGTCAGGGAGGTAGTGATGATCTCGGCGAGCTCCCCAGCCTAGAACCCTTTGTGGGGAGGCAAGAGTTCATGGCCTCCATCCAAGGCATCATGGAGATGTTGCGAAGCATTTCTCCTCAGGGTGGAAGCTCCACTCCGACCCCCCAGGAGTTAGCTCCCCCTCGCGATGAGTCGACTCCCAGGGGCCTAGGCGAGATGACCCCAGCAGGGGGAGAAGGAAGTGCACCCGGAAGAAGGCCAGGGAAGGAGAGGATGGGAGATGGGGTCGAGCGAGACCTCATCGGCCGGGAGTTGTTCTCCAGCCCGGCAAGTGCCAACCTCCCAGGCGAGCAGGTTGCGCGAGTGGAGGTGGCGAGACCACCCCTTAGGGGGTCAACCTTCAGCGAGCTGATCATCTCAGCTCCCGTTCCCGAGGGGTTCAGAGAGCCAGACAAGGCTTACTATAACGGGAAGGATGATCCCGTCCAGCACTTGCAGTGGTTCGAGGATGTCGTCTCCATGAGGCCGATGACGGATGCCTTCAATTGTCGCCTATTTGCGATCACGTTGAAGGAGAAGGTGAGGGACTGGTTTCAGCAACTCCCTCCGAGGTCGATTTATGGGTTCGAGGACTTGAGCCGGAGCTTTCAGCTTCGCTTCTCCACCTCCAAGAAGAGGAAGAGAAGTCCTTAGTCCATCTTCCTGATAAGGCAGGAGGCCGAGGAGTCGCTGGCCCGTTATATAGACAGGTTCCAAGAGGAGATCCTGGAGGTCCAGGAGAAGCCTGGGTATGCTCTCCAGATGGCCTTCACCGTTGGGCTGAAGGAGGGCTTCTTCAAGATGAGCTTGACCCGGAAGGCCCCCCTTTCCTTCGAGGAGCTGATGGAAAGGGCTGCAGAGGAGATTGTCATGGAGGTATCCAACCCGGCATTTGTAAAGATGTTGGAAAAGTTAACGGAGGTGGAGTCAAAGGAGCAGTATGGCTCAAGGCGTCAGGAAGGAAGAAGGAGAGAGGAGCAAAGAGCTCAGGGGTTCCAAGGACAGGAGGGTCCAGAACCAGGCTGGAGGCAGCAGGGAGGACCTGCCCAAGGTCCAGGAAGAGCTCTCATCCAAGGAGGGGGGAACTTTCAGGGGGGACAAGGGAGGTATAACTTCCAGAGGCAAGCCCCAAGGCAACTCTTGCCCCCGCCGCAGCAAGCCTTGACTATAGGAGGGGGAAGAGGTAACAAGAGAGAACGCCCAGCCTGCCGAAAGAGGAGAGAAAGAGTATTGCTATACTGTGACTTCCACCAGGTGGAGGGGCACGCCACAGCTACCTGCCCCGAGTTCTTGGAAGTGAGGGGGGCGAGAGGCCTGCCCAGCCACAGCCGCCGGTGCGGGTAGAAGAGGTTCTACCCGGAGAATGGGGTGTTGATATATGCGAGGATCAGGTTGACATGGGAACCCGAGGTGGTATAGGAGTGATCCACGGTGGAGTGGGGGTTGAGGCCACTCGGAAGGCAAGCCTCCATGTCATGTACCGAAGGAGCGTCGCCTCAACCTCCCAGACCCCGCCCCCAGAGGAAAAGATCACCTTCTCGGTGAAGGACCTGCCGGATCATGAGGATCCGTTCTGCGATGCGCTGGTTATCCAGATGACCATCGAAGGCTACACCGTCTCCCGGATCCTAGTTGACAATGGAAGCTCCGTCAACGTCGTTTTCAAGAAGGCGTTTGACGAGATGAAGGTGGAGCCAAGGAGGGTGTTGGCCTCGGACGGACCCTTGTTCGGATTCTCAAGGGAGAGGAAGGAGGTTGAGGGTGGAGTGGGGCTCCAAGTAAAATTGGGGGGAGTCTCAAGGAACTGCCGGTTCGTCATTGTTGACGCAGCTACAACGTCATCTTCGGAAGGCCCCTCATCAGCGTCTTCCGTTGTGTGCCATCTTCCTTCCACCAATGCCTCAAGTTCAGCTCCGGAGGGATCCAGGTCAGAGTCAAGGGAGACTCCAGGATGGCAAGGCAGTGCTACGTCACGGTCGTCAACACCATCTCTTGGTTGGCCAAGGCAGAGGAGATGGAGAAGGTCATGGAGAGCCTGAGCAGGATGGAAGTGTCAGGCGAGGAGGAAGCGGATGACGACCACCGGGCACAGACCCCCCGAGGAAGCCTCGCCCCGACAGAGTCCTGTACGTATCTTATCTTGTAATGAGCCCAACCCCCGACCAACTGAGTCGAGGGGATCATGTAACTCATCTATTTTCCCTGTTTGAGGATGTAGGATTTGGTAAGTTTTGATTGTGTAGCCCATGTCCTTTGCTCCGATAATGATTCTGCGGTCAGGCACCCACTAGCTGGCAGGGCAGGTTGATCTCTCGTGGTATCCCAAGTCCTTTGCTCTGATGATGATTCCGCGGCCAGGCTCCCACTAGCTGGCAGGGCAGGTTGATCTCTCGTGGTAGCCCAAGTACTTTGCTCCGATGATGATTCTGCGGCCAGGCTCCCACTAGCTGGCAGGGCAGGTTGATCTCTCGTGGTAGCCCAAGTCCTTTGCTCTGATGATGATTCCGCGGCCAGGCTCCCACTAGCTGGCAGGGCAGGTTGATCTCTCGTGGTAGCCCAAGTCCTTTGCTCTGATGATGATTCCGCGGCCAGGCTCCCACTAGCTGGCAGGGCAGGTTGATCTCTCGTGGTAGCCCAAGTCCTTTGCTCCGATGATGATTCCGCGGCCAGGCTCCCACTAGATGGCAGGGCAGGTTGATCTCTCGTGGTAGCCCAAGTCCTTTGCTCCGATGATGATTCCGCGGCTAGGCTCCCACTAGCTGGCAGGGCAAGTTGATCTCTCGTGGTAGCCCAAGTCCTTTGCTTCGATGATGATTCCGCGGCCAGGCTCCCACTAGCTGGCAGGGCAGGTTGATCTCTCGTGGTAGCACAAGTCCTTTGCTCCGATGATGATTCCGCGGCCAGGCTCCCACTAGCTGGCCGGGCAGGTTGATCTCTCGTGGCAGCCCAAGTCCTTTGCTCCGATGATGATTCCGCGGCCAGGCTCCCACTAGCTGGCAGGGCAGGTTGATATCTCGTGGTAGCCCAAGTTCCTTTGCTCCGATGATGATTCCGCGGCCAGGCTCCCACTAGCTACCAGGGCAGGTTGATCTCTCGTGGTAGCTCAAGTCCCTTTGCTCTGATGATGACCCCGAGGCCGTCTCGTCAACCAGGCTCCCATTAGCTGGCTTGACAGGTTGACCCCTCGGGGAGGCTAAGTGTTTTCACCCCGAGGCCGTCTCATCACCTAGGCTACCATTAGCTGGCATAGCAGGTTGACCCCGCGGGGAAGTTACACTCCGCGAATACGTTGTGTTGGATGTTTCTTTCCGAGCTTGTGCCAACCTCGAAAAGAGCGGGGATTGTGTACAACCCCGTATTCGCAAATAGTGGGCCCAAAACAAGGCAGGAACGTTTTTAAGCTTTTTGGAGATTTTGCACTCTCGGTGGCCAATTTTGGCTCTGGCTTCGAAACATACTACTAGGGGGAGGAAAAATCAACACCTTCCCCCAGGCCCTCTAGAGGGGCGGGTGCGGCAAGATGGCCGGCACCCGCCGGGCGTTCTAGGTGCGAGGTGGGATGACGGGACTGGCTGGAGACCAGGATCCCGCCCCCGACACCCTGGCCGTGGGCAGGGGAGAGACCGGGCGGCCAGCCCTCTCGCCCCAGGCGGCAAGCTCGCGGGGCGAGACCGGGCGGCCAGCTCTCTCGCCCCAGGCGGCGAGCTCGCGGGGCGAGACCGGGTGGCCAGCCCTCTCGCCCCAGGCGGCGAGCTCGCTGGGCGAGATCGGGCGGCCAGCCCTCTCGCCCCAGGCGGCGAGCTCGCGGGGCGAGACCGGGTGGCCAGCCCTCTCGCCCCAGCGGCGAGCTCGCTGGGCGAGCCCCAGCCCTCTCGCCCCAGGCGGCGAGCTCGCATCGGGCGGCCAGCCCTCTCGCCCCAGGCGGCGAGCTCGCAGTGCGAGACCGGCGGCCAGCCCTCTCGCCCTAGGAGGCGAGCTCGCGGGGCGAGACCGAGCCGCCAGCCCTCTCGCCCCAGGCGGAGAGCTCGCGGGGCGAGACCAGGCGGCTAGCCTTCTCGTCCCAGGCGGCGAGCTCGCGGGGCGAGACCGAGCGGGGGTTCGCCCTCCGCCCCCTAGACCCTTGTGGACCATACGGTTTTACCATCTTGCCCTCGGGGGGGGGGGGATTCCCTCTTTACCCCCCCCCCCCCCCCCCCCCCCCGGCGTGGCTGTTTTCTATTGGCCCACTGCATATTGGGTGTAAGGGTATTTTGGTCATTTTGGTCCATGGGTTTTGGAAAACTATAAATAGACCCCCTTGGGTGCCTTAAGAGAGGGACTTGTCTTATCTTACTCCTCCCTTAGCTTCTTCTTGGTAGAGTAGAGAGAGCTCCTCCAAGGCACCCTAGCTCAAGCATTGGCTAGAGAGGGGGAGACCTCAAAGGTCTTCTGGGTGTGAGGTGGGACCTCCGTGCTGCAGCCGAGGGTCTGTTACTAGTTTCCCAAGTCTTTGGTCCGTGACGTTCCCCCGAGTGTAGTAGGTGTGAGGTCACCCCTCTTTTGGGACCCCAAACTCCACAGAGACCAAGTTTTTGGTTTCAACAATAATGTATCACTTTGCCACCTGTTTTGTACTATAATTATTATATATATTATACCCTTTTTCCTTTCTCCTTCACGTGCCTAAGAGTCGTCGGAGGAGCGTATGTGATTGTCACTTAGTCTTTATGATTAACGGTTGCTACATCTTCCTTTTTAGGATGAAACCCCGCAGATAGTGCACCATCAGGTTATGTATTAGGGTAGCCAATCTAGGACGATGGGGCCTGAAGTGACGATACCATCGCTGTCATCAGTGACTGATGTGAGTTTTTAAGAGTCTCATTTTGTAGCCTTTACGGCATGTTATACTCTGATATTATAGAAGCCTTGGTTGCTTCTTTTTATTTGATGTATTCGTTTTGGACTATATATTCATATGGATTTTAACTTATGTTTTAATTCTTATGTTGGGTTAGCAATGATGATATTGGTTTAGCCGACAACATAGGCGTCTTGTAGTGCAGGTCGACCTGTTTGTTGACACTACAACAAGGCGGCTGTTTTGGGTATAAGACTCCCCTTAGCCGTGTCTTGTGTTTCGGTAGGGGTTCTTACATGTGTTTTCTTCTGTAGAAAAAGTCAGGAGCTTCCTTGGACTTCCTGACGACTACAGACACTTCATAAAGAACTTTTCGCGGATAGCCTTACTTCTCACTATGCTGACGAGGAAAGATCAGAAGTTCATTTGGACGCCTGAGTGTGCGCGATCTTTTGAAGAGCCAAAGAGTCGTTTGACCATGACGCCTATCTTGGGTTCGCCATATGATACAGATGGCTATGAGATTTATAGTGATGCTTCAAGGAGCGGCTTAGGCTGCGTTTTTCTTTAGCTTTGAAAGGTTATTGCATATGGCTCATGTCAGTTGAAAGTGCAGGGGCGGAATTATCCGGTCCATGACTTAGAGTTGGCGGCTGTGATTTTTGAACTTAAGCTGTGGCATCATTACTTATATGGCGTGAAAGTTGACATCTTCACGGACCATAAGAGCCTTAAGTATTTTTTAGATCCGAAAGATCTGAAGATGCGACGGAGGAGGTGTATGTAGTTCCTCGGGGACTACACCTTCTAGATTCATTACACTCCCAGGAAGGGAAATGTGATCGTAGATGCCTTGAGTCGCATGACTCCGAAAAGGGCAATTTGGTTTTAGATGCATGATGAGCGTCTGATCCAGGAGTTAGAGGCCTTAGACATTTCTTGTGTTGACAAGAATGCCACTACAAATGTGTGTTTGAACTAGACAGAGGTACAGTATGACCTTGCGGACAGGGTTCGACGAGCAACGAAACTCGATGAGAGTATGAAGCACTATGCAACAGATGGGTCAAATCCCCAATTCTCCTTGGAAGATGGCCTTTTGAGAAAAGACGGTCGTTTGTACATCCCAAATGTGGGAAAACTACGAGAGGAATTGACGTATAAGGCACACTTCATGAAGTACTCAATTCACCCAGCGAGCATAAAGATGTACAAGGACATGAAAAAGATGTTTTGGTGGCTAGGTTTGAAGAAATACATACCTCTTTACGTGGCAAAGTGCCAAACTTGTGCATTGGTAAAAGTTGAATGTCAAAAGCTTGGAGGTTTCCTGAAGTCATTACCAATTCCATTGTGCAAGTTCGATGATATCTCTATGGATTTTGTGCATGGGTTGCCAAAATCGCAAAGCGAGAACGATGTCATGTGGATGATCGTTGACCGATTGACAAAGGTATCTCACTTCATACCGAACAAGAAGGACGATTCAGTGGAAAAGCTGGCTAAGTTGTACGTGGACAACATAGTACGATTGCACGGTGTGCCCCATAACATCGTTAGTGACCGAGATGGACGCTTTACTTCTGCTGATTGGAGGCTAATCCACCAGTTGTTGGGCACTCGACTGAAGTTCAGTACAACCTTTCATCCGCAAATGGATGGTCAGACCGAGAGGACCAACATAATAATGGAGGATATGCTCCGGATGTGCACCTTGGATTTCAGGAAGAGGTGGGTGGACCACCTCTTTATGATCTAGTTGTCCTATAATAATAACTATCAAGCTAGCATTCAGATGGCGCCCTTCGAAGCTTTAAATGATCGGAATTGTCGAACCCCATTAGCTTGGGCGGAAACAGGCGAATCGAAGTTGTATAAGAGAAAGGAGTTCGAAGATGCAAATTCGACTCTACGCTTGATACGTAAGCTGCTATTGGTAGCCCAGGATATGCAGGAAAAATACTACAATGCCAAACACTGAAATGTGGTGTTTGCACTGGACGATTGGGTATATTTGAAGATAAAGCCATTCAAAGGCGTGTCCAGGATTCATCGCTTGAAAAAGTTGATTCCGAGGTTTCTTGGTCTGTTTGAAGTGGTTAAGCGAGTTGGAGAAGTTGTCTATCGATTAGCTCTTTCTATACAGCTATGTGTTTTGCATGATTTGTTTCACATATAGGTGATGCAGAAAGCTTTGAAAGAGCCGACGCAATTAGTGGCTGATGATCAAGTACCGTTCGATGGTGGGCTAACGACGAAGGTCAGGCCCATTCAGATTGAGGATATGGAGGTCAAGCAGCTACAGAACAAGACAATTGGGATGGTCAAAGTTCGTTGGGACAATTGTGTCCTTGAATAATTGATATGTGAGCGCAAACAAACCATGCGAGAGGAATTTCCCGAGTTATTTTTGTAAAATCATGTTGTAAACTTGTGTGCTATTTTCCTGTATATCTATATCAAATTATAGGACAAAATATTTGTAAGGATGGGAGGTTTGTAACACCACAAAAATCCTGAAATAGAAGATTTGGAAGTTAACACGCGTCGGTAGTGTTAACGTTGGTGTTAGCCTTTGAATTAAATTGACTAACCTCTCGGGAAGCTATAGTGTGGCGGTAGTAAAGTTAGTGTGTGATGGTATCACTCAATGCACTCAATGCTTTCAACTAAGCATTGAGTGGACTACTACGGGGCGGTAGTGGGCTAGTGCGTGGTGGTACCACTCAACACACTCAACGCTTCGAAGCATTGAGAGAACTACCACGGGGCGGTAGTGGGTTAGCGCGTGGTGCTATCACTCAACGCTTTTAACGCAGCGTTGAGTTACTACCGTACGGCAGTAGGATTACTGCGCGGTGATAGCTCAGGTTAAAGTACCGCTTGGCGATAATTTCCTGACGCACGGCGGTAACTGCTATGTGGCAGTAAGGTTGAGGTTATTTTGGAGTGAAAGCGTGATGTCGATTGGCCCAAGCGGCAACCGCCTATGATACCGCACGGCGGTAGTAGATACCGCGCGATGGTAGCCTCTATATAAAAGCTGGGCATAAGATTAAACTCTCACTTTTCTCTCTATCTTGATGCTTCAAGTTCTTGAGGGAAAGAGGCTGAGGATCAGTGTTGCAAGCTTGGAGAAGGAGATCACGTGATCAGAATCAAGAGCTAAAGTAAGATCCCTGATGAGGAAAGTGGGGTGCTCCATTCCATCAGGATAAAAGACTTATTCATGGCTCCAAAAAGATCTACAAGGGTAACGATTTCTCCTTGGATAAGTGAAGTTCTCAATTTACATATGTGTATGGAACCTCTCACCAAAAGTTGGAAAAAGGTGGTTTCCAGTTGTAGATCATTATGATCTCTGTTAAACTTATATTTAGATCCGGAATCGAAGTACGGAATAGGCATGTCGTGTGAAACCCATCTGGACAAGTTGGTCTAGATTGGTGATGAATTGATTTGCATGTCGTAGAAGACTCCATGGATAAAATGTGTTTTTCAATGTGTAGAATCTAGGGTCTGGGGGTGTGCAGGATGCTGCAGTGATAGTACTGGAGGTGATCTCCAGGAAAACACCACAAAATGGGGAAGAAGCGACTTTTGTCCCTACCTCGCAGCTGTAGTGCTATCGCCGGTGCTATCTCCCAGTAAGCAATGTTCGTGAGGCCTATTTCATGGAGACCTGTGAGCCATTGGTTGCGAAGCCTATCTCTGGGAGACCTACATGCTATATTAGTGAGAACTTAAATAGTTCTGCTTGGTCACAAGGGGGACGCTGAACCCGTGTCATGTCATGGCCATGAAGGTTTCGGCTTTGGACGCATGACGGTTTAAGCAATGGGCTTTGGCTAACCTGCACCCACCTTATGACGATCGACTTGGAGTGAGTCACTGGATTGAATCTATGAGAGCTCCTTTGACATTGTCGACTCATAGCAATAAAAGAGATAAATGCTCAAAGGTGTCATTTGATGAACGGTGGCGGGTCCTGAACTCTCGGCACACCGATATGTGCCCTGAGTGCATGAGGCGTGTGGCCGATCGAGCCTGTGTCTGTGGCGAATGGTGCTTATGTTGCACATTCCTATTGCCAAAAATATATATATGTTGTTGCTTGCAGGGAAGGAGAACCACCACCCAGAGTGAGGGGTGGGGTCGTTATAAATTGATTAGCTAATGCTGACTGTTGCTTTATTTGCCACGTTTTGGTGGGTCGTGCTATGCAGGTGCTGGAGAGACAAGTGGAAAGTAGTGGGCTGAAGTCCCTTATGCTGCTATTGGCTGGCCCTTGAAGGCCCAAAGGCGATCTTTTACTGTTTCATATGTCGCCGGCCCGCGTGCCGATGTATGAAACCACTTTTGTAAAGGAAAACGTTGTACGTCCTTAAGGCCGTAACTTTTGTGTATTTTGTAAACATTCCTGAGATATTTATATATAATGGACATTTGTATGTGTTGAGTTCAAATTAACCCTTGAAGCTTCTGCTAGAATGCTCTGAGTTAGGATTCGGTTAGTAGTTCTGATAATCACATGTAACTCCGCCGACTGTTTATGGGATATGGCATGGGGCCCCAGCCGGACCCTCTGTTATATTTCGTATGACGGATGGACGTGTTACATACGGTCATTAAAACTTAACCTGAATTACAGTTTTCCTTATATTAAACTTTGGGATTTCATATAATGTGTTGAGTTAGAGTCTTGTCTGATCACTTGCAGTTATCCCCTGCACGGCGTGTCATCACAACGCTTGTTTTCTCTTACTCTGATATTTCCTTTAATTATGGGGAAAATGCAGGTTGTGACAGTTGGTATCAGAGGTATAGGTTGTTTGGCAATTGGTCGAACAACTATCTTGTGTAGATTTCAGTTATCTTGTTCCATTGCATACATACACCGATGTTTCATCAGTACGTTTTGGCTGAAGCATGAACATTACACTCATAAGCATGATAAAAAGTATACATGACATATTATGTAGTATGAGATGCATAATATGCGTTTGTATATGGATCCTCATAGGAAGCAACATGTGACAGTTATGTAGTATGAGATGCATAACAATCATCACATGAATGCACAATAGATTTTACTTTTCGTTACATGAGATATTATGTAGTATGGGATGCATAATATTTCAAGTGTATGCTACTTATAACATACACTAAGGATTTTATTAGATTGCATAGCACAACATGCATGACATAACATAACATTAGCACACATGTCAAATTAATGATTTACATGATGACATACGTACACTCATGGGTTTTAAAACAAAATGAATGGTAATTCATGCATTCTTGATCTATGCACATGAGTCAATAGGATGATGGTATATCATCCTAAGTCTAAGCATGACATCATTATGAAAACCCCAGAGTAAGTTATCAGCTTTAGCAAGTATCTATACATGTATGGTCTGAACTAAGTTGTGTAGTTTTAGCGGTTAAGCTAGGTTTTGATTGATTATTAGTTATATTCTTAGGATGCCGCCTAAGCACATTGCGATGAGAGCGACTCCCCAGTCTGAGGGCGAGTCATCTAGTGCGCAGAGTGAGGCCGTGATTGAAGGACTGCGACAGAACAATGAGGCTCTATCCAGGAAAATGTTGGAGATGTAGTCGTAGATCCAGGCTTTGTTGTCTATCATTTCAGGGGCAGCAACTGAGAGTGCAGGACCCTGTTGTGGGTCAAGCTATTCCTGTTCCTCCCGCACCTTTGATGCCTCCAATCCTGTTGCCACCAGAGATGAACTTTATCTCGCATTTCCAGCGATTAGGACCTCCTACCTACGATAGTACAGTGGATTTCATGTCCTTAGACGAATGGATTATAGCAATCAAGGAGATGTCATCATACTCCAGAGTTTCTGCGGACCAGAGAGTGATGGTCGATGCGTATTAGCTCAAGGGCCTTGCAAAGAGTTGGTGGTTGAGGGAAAAGGAGAACCTTAAGGATGGATGTTCCTGGGAATCCTTCAAGGAGTTGTTGTTGAAGAAGTTTCTGCCGTCGGTCGAGCAAGACAGTTTGATGAACGATTTTCTGCATCTGAAGCAAAGACAACTCACGGTCAGTGAGTATGAGATTGAATTTAGCAAACTAAGCTAATTTTCCCCTGACTTGGTAACCTCTGAAACCAATAGAGTTAAGCATTTTTGGGTGATCTTAGGAGTGACATCCAGCAACTGGCCAATGCTTATGGATCTGAAAGCTATGCTGAAGTTGTGGAGGCTGCCCTAAAGGTCGAAGCAATCGACAATGCTAAGAATTGAGGTCAGCAGATGAGGAAATATAAGAGGAATTCTGACGAGGGTAAAAGCTCTCAAGAATCTAGTTCTGCTTCTAGGAAAAGGAGCAAGGAGTTATGCAATTTCTGTGACCGACCAAGCCATCCGTTCGAGAGATGCTACAAGAGGATAGGAGCTCCGAAGCGGGAGCAAGTGCATGCGATCCAGAGTGCTCATAAAGGATATTTATTCTGTACGTCATGCAAGCGAAGGGGGCATGACGCTGCCCGTTGTTGGGGAAAGGAAAGGGTCTGCTATCAGTGCTGACAGAAAGGTCATTTTAAGTCAAAGTGCCCGCAAACCCAGCCCCCGCTGCAGCCAGTTCCACTTCAGGCACTACTACCGTCGCAACATTTGGATAAAGGGAAGGGAATGCTGAATGTGGTGTCTATGGAGGAAGCACAGACGTCTACCCAAGTAATCTTAGGTTAGATTCTAACCTGGTTCTAGCTCTTTAGTTCATAGCAGTAGTTCGATGTTTGTTCGTCTAGTTATGTATGCGATTTTATAGGGAAGTTTAAGGTAAAAAAACTATTGGGTGTGCGTTCTTTTCGATTCTGGTGCTACCCACTCGTTCGTGGCTAGGACCTTTGTGGAGCATCATCGTATGACTCTCAACCCAGTTATCATTTCATTTTGCATTAAGTTTCCTTTTGGTGATTCGGTGGTGTCGGACCGTGGTATTCGTAGTTGTCTGATCATTTTAGGAGATTTACTGGCTTTTGTTGATTTGAAGGTGTTGGACCAGGAAGACTTTGATGTGATCTTGGGCATGGACTGGTTGTCCAAATATGATGCGGTAATCCAATGCAAGGTCAAGCATTTGGACTTCACGATGGACAACGCCCAACCCAGGAGTGTTTATTGTTTTTCATGCCAGAATTCCCCTATAATTTCTGCTGTATGTGCTCGAAAGCTTTTAGATTCCGATTATTTAGCGTACTTGGTTTCTATTTTGGAGATTGTTGCTAGTTTGTAGCATGTAGAGGAGATTCATGTGGTGCGTGAGTTTCCGGATGTTTTCCCAGTTAATCTTCCTGGTCTTCAGCTTGAGAGAGACATGGAATTTGTCATAGATCTGGAGCCGGGTACCCATCCTATTGCTAAGGAATCGTACTGTATGTCCCCGCATGAGCTGGAAGAGTTACGTACCTAGCTGGATGAGTTGGTGTAGAATGGATTTATTAGGCCAAGTTCTTCGCCTTAGGGTGCTCCCGTGTTGTTTGTAAAGAAGGATGGATCTATGAAGCTGTGCATCGATTATAGGGAATTAAATAAGGTAACCATCAAGAACAGGTATCCCTTGCTGAGAATAAATGATTTGTTTGATCAGTTGCATGGTAGTACTGTGTTTTCGATGATTGACATTCGTTCAGGCTACCATCAATTGAGGATTTGTGAGACTGATATTCGACGGACCACTTTTTGTTACCAGCATGGACATTTTGAGTTCTTGGTGATGTCATTTGGATTGACGAATGCACCCTCTGCCTTCTTGGACATGATGAACATAGTGTTCAAGGATTTTCTAGATCGTTTTGTGGTCGTGTTCATTGATGATGTTCTGGTATATTCCCAGAGTGCTGAAGAGCATGTCCAGCACTTGCGTTTGGTTTTGTCTGCTTTGAGGGAGCATAAGTTGTTTGCCAAGTTAAGCAAGTTTGAGTTTTGGCTTTCTCAGGTTTCCTTTCTGGGTCATGTGGTTAATAACGACGGAATATTTGTTGACCCAGAGAAGATTACCGTCGTAATGGGTTGGAAAAGACCTGCCACACCCAAGGAGATAAGGAGCTTCCTAGGGCTGGCATAATATTATAGAAGGTTTGTGGAGGGCTTCTCGACGTTATCTGCAATGATGACTAGGCTGATGCAGAAGAACACAGCTTTTTTTTGGAGCGATAGGTGTGAAGTGGATTTTCAGGAATTGAAAAAGAGATTGTGCGATGATCCGGCGTTGACCTTGCATACCGAAGGGATAGAGTATGATGTGTATATGGACGCATCCCACGTGATACTTGGTTGCGTGTTGATGCAAGAAGGCAAAGTGATTATGTATGGGTCAAGACAGTTAAAGTTTCATGAAAGGAACTACCCTACACATGATTTAGAGTTCGCAGCAATGATTTATGCCTTGAAGCAATGGAGAAACATATTTTATGGCGCGTTGTGCAAGATTTACATGGATCATAAGAGTTTGAAGTATGTCTTCACTCAGAAGAAGCTAAACTTGTGACAGCGAAGATGGTTAGAATATGTAGCAGATTATGATGTTGATATTTTATATCATCCAGGAAAAGCTAATGTGGTAGCAGAAGCCTTGAGTAGGAAGACCGCACGAACCTTTGGACTTTCAGTGGAATCCCTGGTGGAGGAATTTTTGTTAAAGTATATATCAGTTGGAGTAGAGACTCGACAAGTAGTTTGGTAGTGTTAGAGCCTTCTTGGATGTAAGACCCCCCCCCCTTTTTTTAAAACCACGAGATCTTAGGCCCAGAACCACCGCTTTGCGATGACACCTCCACGCCCGGGATGGTCGTCACTACAAAACGCCGAACCTGCCGGCCATATCGATCACAGAATAAGTAGCAAGAGAGTAAATGAAACATGTCCCCAGAAATAATAGCAAAGGTACCGAAAATAGGGCTCATGCCCGGTACAATAATATCCTCACTACACATCACTCAGCGCGGAAGCAAAACTAAACATCTACTAACGATCGGGACTCACAGTCCCAGCTGTCTGAACTCCGGTGCTAGACTGTCCCATCTCCAAGCATGCCGACCTCCGGGGCTGCTCCTCCATGCTGGGCTCCATGGTCCCTTAAAATGATATGGTTCGAAAACCGTTAGTCTAAAAGACAAAGTCCTATCATCCCCCACCCCTCCCCCCATGGCTCCTAGGCACCGGGCGGAGAGGAGTAAAGGGAAGCTCTGAAGGTGGAGAATGAATAAAAAGCAGGTGACGGTGGAACTAATCTAGCAGATCTATAAGTAAAAGTGGCAATAATAAAAGCATGACAAGCTGAACAAGTAAAATGTAACCCAAACTTATATGAAATCACATAAGCTAAGGGATCTTCTGCGAGGCTCCTATCGTATAAAGAGTCTCATACCAATTTATACGATAGGGTGTCGGTTTTCTAGCAAGCATGTATATATTTAAAGAATAATAACCTTAATTTATAAGCACGCTCATGCAAGTTTATAAACTAAGGGGTCGTTTTGTAGGGCCAATTGTATAAAGCGTCTCATACTACTTTACACAATAGGTGTCAGGCTTATATGATATGACATGCAAGTATGCCATGATGTGAACATGCAAGTGCAACACACCAACTCGACTCTGTGCACACAGACCTTTAGTTCCCCCTTTCTGGAGCCTAACCTCCCTGGATACCTCCGTTATGGCTAACGGAAGCGGTGGGTTGGGCCTCGCCCACCTCTAAAACGGTAATTGCACTACCAGTCAGACCTATCGTATGCCTCGACGCTGGTGCACTAAGCGGAGCTCCTACATACTCTTTGCCGGCAAGTCCACCGGACTTATCTTGGCGTAGTGCAAAACCACACTTGCCGAGTCAACGTATTGGCGTCGGTGCATCGACCCTCCAATACCGAAGACCCACCACCTTATACTCTATGCACATGCAACCTTATATATCAGCTACTAAGCCAAAGCTCCCCGGAACATCCCATCCGTCACAATCAACAACTAAGCCTAAGCTCCCCGGACTATCCCGTTCGTCACAATCAACAACCGAGCCAAAGCTCGTCGGGCCAACCTGCCCATCATCAAAACCACTGAGCCTGCTGCCCGTGCGACCAAACCTAACATCCCAAATCATCGAGGTGAGTGAAAGTGAATCCCTAATAATGTTAGGTACTCTTGCAGTTTATTTTGCCTACGTTTAGGTTAGCCTAGGACTGCCCAAGGCATACCCCGTGAAGGGTTCTCGAGGGCACTAGGAACTAAGACGGACTGAAGCCCAAAGCTCCCTTTCGCAAGACACATTTTATTATTAGTTAATACCCGATTTCCGATCCCTTTTGTATTACACTGGTTCCAACCCTAATGTGTTTTGACCCTGTCTCTCTCTCCATAGGAAAGATGATCTTTCGTCGATCCCGAGCACCACCTAATCTTAGACAACTATACGACCTAATCATCCTAACTTCCAATGGTATACTCCAATCCACTTTACTAAAATTAGTAAACCACAATCCCATCACCCTATGACCATTCCCCATGTTAACTCGATTTCTGCAGTTTTACTAAATACATACCACCTATGTTATATGACGTGCATGATAGGAAGTACTCTAAATTCTCATCCAAACACCCTAAGATAATTAATGGAGGCTTATCATAACATTTATGGCCAAAATCCAGAAACTTGGAATTTTCCTAATTTATCTGACATTTTATTTATTTCTTCGAAAAATCCAAATATTGTGACAAATACTAGGCAGCTAATTAACAATAAATTCAAGTCTCCCAATTTTTTGCAAGGTTTAAGCCTCTGATCCATAATTTTAAAATTAATCACATAGTTAACAGCTAAAGAAGTAAGTGTTGTAAATAAACTTCCAAAAATTATAAGAAAATTCAACCATAACTAAAATGTCCTAAAAACACTCCTCACCAAGTTTCCAAATTTTTCATTGAATAATAAACTCTAATTTTAATTTTGATCATTAACCCTCTTCCATAAATCAATGAAACAACTACTGCAAATATTCATCTAAAAATTATGATAAAATTTCATCATGAGCATAATGACCTAAGTGCACTTTTGAATAAGTTACACAATTTACTAACCATCATTGAGCTCTGAATATAATATTGAATATATTTGCATATTTAAAAGCTTGTGAAGTAAGTACTGAAAATATGCATCTAAAAATTATAATAAAAATCAAGTATGAGTATAATGACCAAAAACTTCATCTGCCCAATTTTCACAACTTCCCAATGAACAGTGAGATCATTATGAACAAGAGACTATCAAGGGCAAATCCATGTAATACAAAGAAGGTACCAAATATATTATTACAATATTCCCAATAAAGTTTCCAGAGGCTCATATTAACCCCATGACCATACAACCCAAGTTTCATTGCTTTTCATTAAGCTTTGATGGCCTATCTTACATGTTTAAGGGTTGTGCCCTAAACTAGGTTTAGGGTTTTGGGGAGTCTAACAGCCTTTAAATCTCATCATATTTTTCCAGAGGACTTTGACAACCCTAAAGTCCTCTCCACCAAGTTGCAAGTCATTTCAAGGTCATTTGAAGCCTTGACCTTCAAACCCTATGTTTGCACACTTAGGACCTACCCTAGAGTCCTAGGGCTCCACCCTTCAACTTCCACCCAATAACAATGGAGGGGGTACTTTGTGTGCTAATAAAGCTGAGTGCCAAGTTCCATCACCTTTCGGTGAGATGGTCCAACTCAAGAGTACTTAGGGCACTTAGCCCTAATTTGACCTAAAAGGGGTCAACCCTTGGCTACACAATTACCCTATCAAACCAAACCCAAAAGTGATGACATTTTTACCAGAGCCTAATAATACTCCCCAAGATCGCCCTCCAAATTTTGAGAGGGTTTTCAGGTGTTTAAGACACCAAATTAAATTATATATGACTTATTAGGTTTTTCTAAAAACTATAGAAAAAAATCTCCAAAATTCCCATTTTTGAACAGGACCTAGGTATAGGTTAGGGTGACTCTCTATCCATATTTCAAGTCATTTGGACAAGGGATTAAGTGGGGGCACTCATTTTAGTCTCTAACAAACCCTAGGTATAGACCCCACAAAAATGAGTGCCCTGGTCAAACCAAGCACTCAAATTCGTTCAAACAAATTTTAAAATAAAGTACCCCCTAGGGCTACAACTTTGATATTTACCACTTTTTCTGTAGGTGAACCTAGGTATTTTTCATAAATAGAAACATTAAATACATATCCTGTGACAGAAATGAAATGAAATGAATATGTAACCTATAGTTTAAATATTATTCAGCACGAATCTTGCCGCATGATGGATGGCATCTGGTCATCGTCTACCTCCAGCTGACGGCCAGGATCAACCCGACCTGGAGCCACTTCCCGGCCTAATTCACGGCCATCCGGCCACCTCCCTAGCCGGCCACTGCCACCACCACCTCCGTCGAGGTGGTGGCTATCGCCAGGCGGCGGCACATACGCCAGGGGGGCCTTTTCCAGCGATCCCGGCAAGAGGAAATTTCCCAAAAAACTAGGAAATTGGAAGCTTGGATCGGGCTCAATTGAGCCTGATCTTCATTTTAACTGAAACCAAAGATCTACCCACAGAGTAAGGAGAGGAGGAGGACCTTTGTGGTGGCCCGGAGTCGCGACGATCGTTGGGTCGTCATGGTGGTGGTGGCGCCGCTCGGGTTTATGCAACTACACAGTGGAAGGGCTCGAATTCTTCAGGTAAATGGTGGGTAAAACTCCTCGCAGGCCACTGATTGTGTTTAAATCCTCAGTTAGGGAGGTGAGAGGCCAAGTCATTAATGGCCATTGAAAGCTTTGCTCGGCCTTGGTGGTTCCCCTCCCCTAGCCACTGCCATGGCCGGGAAAACCCTTGGCCTCCTCTTAACTGACCAGGGGAGATGATTCCAGCAAGAGGAGAGGGCTCCTGGCCTTCCTAGCCATGAATGACCCCTCCCTTCATTTTCTCTCTCCTCCATTAAAGGGAGAAAATGAAGCTTCTTCTCTCCTAGTCATCAAGGCTGACTTGGTAAACCCCTTTAGGCTATTTGCAGTCCACTAATTCATATTATCACATAATTAAGAGTTGGTTAGCCCAAATGAAAGAGGCTTGAGCTTCGGTTAGCCCATTTGGGCTAAGTTGACCTAAACTAGACTAGGGTTGACCATGGTCATTTTGACCTTTTGGGTTGACCCCAAGGGGTATTTGGTGACTCATTGTCTTCCCCTATGGTTTAGGAAGGGTTGTGAAGGGTTAACTTTGCACCCTGAAGGTCACTTTCACCTTAGTTAGGGCACTTTGACCACTTTAGGGCTAGAGTTGACTTGGGTCAACTCAAGCTCTAGAGTTGATTCCAATGGATCTTTGGTGACCCATTGACCCCACGTTAAGTCTAGAAAGACCTTGGTAGTTTTGGTTGGGCTTATTAGGGGAACATTGCCCTTAGTTAGGGCACCTTTCCCAATTTAGGCCTAGGATGGCCCTAGGTCAACTTGGCCACCCTGGGTTGACTCCAATGGACCCTTAGGGCTTTTCAATAGATTGGTGAGGTTATGGTGGGGTCTTGAAGTCATGGTGAAGCCCCTTGATCATCCCAACCTAGTATTTAGAAATCTACTATTTGCAGACCATAGTGATCTCACCCACATTCCTAGGTCCACTTAGTCTTCTTGGGCTTCCTAGGGTTTGTCATGACCTAGTCATGACAAAATCACTCCTAGGGGGTCTAGTTGTCTGAGGGATGTTACAAATCCCAATACATAAAAAAACATTTCATGCTTGAAATTCTAGATAGGCCTACGGTGTTTCAAGTATGAAAAGTAAATTGTAACATCCCGAGAGGTTGTGAGGGATACCTGACTGAAAAGCTCTGGGTACTTTTGTTGCATCAGATCCTACGGCTCCCAGGCGTGCTGCTCCTGACCGTGATTCCTCCACAGGACCTTGACCAACAGAACCTTCTTGTGGCGTAAGACTCGTATCCCCTTGTCGTCAATCCGGACCGGCTCCAGGTAAACTGACCGATCAAATGTTACCGGCCCATCCATGGCTGTAATCTGCTGCTCCGGGCGTAGTAGAGCCCTCCTAAGAGAGGATACGTGGAACATGTCGTGCAGACCCGCCAGCTACGATGGTAGCTCCAGCCTGTATGCTAAGGGACCGATCCGCTCCAGGACCCTGTAAGGCCCCATATATCTCGGGCTGAGCTTCTTCTTCTGACCCCGCACTCGTGAAACTCCATGCATCAGTCGAATCTTCAATAATACCCGGTCCCCCACCTGAAACTCCACTTGATGATGCCGAGCGTCGTAATACTTAGACTGTCTACTCTGATCCTCTAACATCATGTCCTGTATAAGCGTCACCTAAGCCTCGGTGTCCTCAACAAACTCTGAGCCCAAAATCTTTGGATCCTCGTCCTATATCAATGACAGCGGACTCCTACACCTTCATCCGTATAGGGCCTCATAACGGGTCATCCCTATGCTGGATTGGTATCTGTTATTATATGAGAACTCGACCAGTGGTAACAACTTCTCCCAAGGCTCTCCGCAGTCCAGAATGCATAGTCACAGTAGATCTTCCAAAGTTTGATTGGTGCATTCCGTCTGCCCGTAAGTCTGGGGATGAAACGTTGTACTTAATGTCAGCCGAGTGCCCAAATAGGACTGCAATGATCGCCACTCCCTGGACGTAAACCGTCCATCCCGATCCGACACAATCGTCCTAGGCACGCCATGATAACGGACGAACTGCTCCACAAACTTCCGCACCAGCACACCAACAGAGTCATCCTTCCTGATCAGGATAAATTTGGCTTCCCTCTTCAGCCGGTCGACGATTACCCAGATCAAATCATTCCCCGTCCACGATCGGGGAAGCCCATGTATGAAGTCCATCGCGATATCAGCGAACTTCCACTCCGGCACCAGGAGTGGTTGCAACAATTATGTATGGTTCCTGCACTCCGCCTTCACCAGCTGGCATGTCTCGCAGTGGGTCACAAAGTAGGTGATATCCTTCTTCATGCTTGTCCAATACATGATCTTCTTCAGATCCGCAGTCATCTTCATAACTCCGGGTGTACCGAATACCGGCTGCAGTGAGCCTCCATCATGATATCCTCCCGGACCTGGCCTCCCTCTGGTATGTAAACCCGTCCTCTAAAGCATACCAGATCATCCCTAAGTGTGTAATCTCCAGCAGTGCTAGCCTCCAAGGCCCGAAATATCAGCTCCAGCTTGGTGTCCTGCCTCTGTCCATCTCTGACTCGGTCTTGAATGTCATCTGTGGCGCTCATCGCGGCTAAATACTCCTCATAGAGCTCGGGGTCATCACACGACACCAACGTGATGTGCATATCTTCTAATCTCTACACCAACTTCATGGACATAATCTGGGGCACAGTTCCGGAGGTGGCGGCTCTCCGACTCAGCTCATCGGCTACCACATTTGCCTTCCTTGGGTGGTAGTGCAGCTCATACTAGTAATCTGCTAGAAACTCCACTCATCACCTCTACCCAATATTCAGCTCCTTCTGTGTGTCCACGTGCTTCAAATTTTTGTGATCGGAGTATATGTTGTAGCGGACACCGTAGAGGTAGTGCCGCCAGACCTTCAGAGCAAACACGACCGCTCCCATCTCGAAGTCATGAACAGGGTAGTTATACTCATGCTTCTTCAGCTGGCGGGAAGCATATGCAATTATGTGGCCTTTCTGCATCAACACTGCACCTATGCCCTGATAGGAAGCATCGGTGTAGACCTGGAATCCTTCTTTCCCCGAAGGAATGGCAAGGATTGGTGCCGAGGTGAGTCGATCCTTCAGCTCCTGGAAAGACGTCTCGCATTGCGTGGTCCAGACAAAGGGCACATCCTTCCTCGTCAGGGACGTGAGTGGGAGGGAAAATCGCGAGAATCCCTCTACGAACTTCCGGTAATAACTGTCAAGTCCTATAAAACTCCACACGTCTGTGGTCGTCTTCAGCGGCGGCCAATCCCGAACTGCCTAAATCTTAGCCGGGTCCACTACCAACCCGGATCCGCTGATAATATGACCTAGGAAGGCCACCTCCTTCAACCAGAACTGGCATTTACTGAACTTCGCATAAAGGCGGTGCTCCCACAGTCTCTCTAGAGTCAGTGTCAGATGTCGCGTGTACTCCTCCTCCGTCCTGGAGTAAATGAGGATGTCGTCAATAAACACGATGACGAACACATCTAGATATTCCTAGAACACTCAGTTCATGTGGCTCATGAAGGCCGATGGTCCATTCGTGAGCCCGAAGGGCATCACGGTAAACTCGAACAACCCATATCTGCTCCTGAAGACAGTCTTCGTAATGTCCTCCTCCTGAATCCGCAGCTGGTACTAGCCCGAACTCAAATCCAGTTTTGAAAAGAAATGTGCCCCCTCCAGCTGGTCAAACCGCTCATCTATCCTCAGCAGTGGATAGGTATCCCGGGCTGTCAGTCTGTTCAGTGCTCGGTAATCGATGCATAATCTGAGTGTCCCGTCCTTCTTCTTGACGAACAGCACCAGGGCTCCCCACGGTGAAGAGCTCGGTCGGACAAATCCGGCTTCCACTAGTTCCTGCAGCTGGCTTCGAAACTCCGCCAACTCCTTTGGGGCCATCCGGTAAGGAGCTCTAGATTCTAGCTTAGCCCCCGACATGAGCTGTATCTGGAAGTCATTCTCCCGACGCGGGGGTAGCCCTGGCAGCTTCTCTAGGAACACGTCAGTAAAATCCCGCACCACCGGAATAATAGAGATGGAACCCTTGGCCTCGGCCATCTCAAACAGCACTTCATAGAACTCTTCTCAATGCAGGTGGGCCTTGACGACCTATACAGATGACAACAAGAGAGGAGTAGTAAATGTAATACCTTTGATGATGACATAGGAATCCTCATGCCTCAAGGTGACCCTCTTCTCCAGGCAGGCAATCTAGGCATGGTTCCACTGCAACCACGTCATGCCCGGGATCAAATCAAAGACTGACATCCTTAGGATCGTCGCTAGTGCTTCGAATGCCTTTCTGCCGATCTCTGCCTCCATGTTGTAGTGGGCAGAGGTGAATAGCTCTGATCCGTTGGGTAGACGCACCCTCCTCATCCAGCCAGTAAATCACTCCACGCCTTCTAGTCCTTCCAGGAAGGCCTCCGACACGAACGAGTGCGAAGTACCCATATCGAACTGTGTATAAGCGGGCTTGCCGCTGATGAAGACTATGCCTGGGGTAGTTAAATATCTTAGAAATCTAGTTATGGTTTTCTTTCCTAGTTTGTCAATTCTATATCCATGAGTCTAATTATTTAGGAAAGAAAGAACTTAAAATTTACTGGCATACATATGATCACTTGCTCCGGGTTCCATGGTTGAGCTAGATCCAGTGCATACACTTGCTCCCTCTCCTGCCTACGGTCTCCGCCCTTGTATCCACGTCCTCGTCCACATCCTCGGCCTCCAAACTGCTGAGTAGGTGAGGCAGCTGGTGGTGCTGGTAGTGGTGTCCCGTTCATGGGGCAGTTCCTCCGGATATGCCCCACCTGATGACAATAGTAGCACTCGGGCGGGGGATATGCCATACCCCCGGGTCTCTGCAGCTCCCGCATCTGGAGAGGTTGAGGAGACATTACTACCGGCTCCCTCGGCTCCTGTCTCACCTCCTGACGAGGCTGCTCCTCTGTCCTTCTCCCATCTCTCCCATCAGCAATGCGGCCTTGTTGCTGATCATTTCTGGCTCCCCGACCCTGATCCTTAGTTGGTTGCTTCCGGCCTCGAGTAGTGTGCCAATCTGCCTCAATCCTCTTCGTCATCTCCATTATCCGAGAAATAGGCCCGTCAGATACGAACAATAGAGCCTCTCTCAGATCCTCTCGTAGGCCCTTGTAAAATCTCTTGATGTATCCTGCCTCATCCAGATGATAGGAGTCTGTGAACCAGGCTAGATGATTGAACTCCCGGTGGTACTCCACCACTGTCTTGCTGCCCTACCTCAACTGTAGAAATATGTCTTCCAGCTCATCTCTGGCCGACTGCGGAACAAAATACTCCAATAGTGCAGCCCTGAACTCCTCCCAAGCAATCGTTGCAACCTCTCTATCAGCAAACGTCGTGTCCAGCGATGTCTTCCACCATCTCTTGGCATGGGACTCCAAGCAAGAGACCACCAAAGGCACCCTCTCCTCCCATAGGCAATATATCCCGGCAGTATCTCATACATGATGTCCAGCCACTCCTCCGTCTGAACGGCCGACTCTGTCCCCAAGTAGGATGGGGGAGAAAGTCCTCAAAAAATACTCAACCAATTGGCCCAAGGTTTGGCTGCGGAGCCGGAACATGCTGGGCCCTGAAAGTCTCTAGTATGGCTATCAGAGTCTGCCCCATATCCGCTGTAGGAACAGAGTGGGAACTGGGGGAGGTGGTGCAACATTAGGAGTCTGCTGAACTCTGCCCTGTGGTATAGGCTGTGTCGGAGGCTGCGTAACAAAAGCCATTTGTAAGTAATCGACTCAAACCTAATTAAAAGTGGACAATTTACATGTGATCCCCCATATGAGCACACCACTACTTCTGCTGCTTAGTTTGTCCCCAAACGAAACTCGCGCTGGGTGATCCAGGGTTTGTGGATGTTTACTTTTCGATCGAGGTCTGCTCTGATACCACTTGTAAGACCCCCCCCCTTTTTAAGACCACGGGTCTTAGTCCCAGAACCGCCGCTTTGCAGTGACACTTCCAAGCCCGGGAAGGTCATCACTACAAAATGTTGATCATGCTGGCCATATCGATCACAGAAAAAGTATCAAGACAGTAAATGAAACATGTCCACAGAAATAATAGCAAAGGTACTTAAAATAGGGCTCTTGCCCGGTACAATAATTTCCTCACTACACATCACTCAGCGCGGAAGCAAAACTAAACATCTACTAACGATCGGGACTCATAGTCTCAGCTGTCTGAACTCCGGTGCTAGACTGTCCCATATCTAAGCGTGCCGACCTCCGGGGATGCTCCTCCATGCTGGGCTTCACGGTCCCCTAAAATGATATGGTTCGAAAACTATTAGTCTAAAAGACTAAGTCTTATCATCCCCCACCCATCCCCCCATGGCTCCTAGGCACCGGGCGGAGAGGAGGAAAGGGAAGCTCTGAAGGTGAGAATGAACAAAAAGCAGGTGACGGCGGAACTAATCTAGCAGATCTATAAGTAAAAGTGTCCCTAATAAAAGCATGAAAAGCTGAGCAAGTAAAATGTAACCCTAACTTATAAGAAATCACATAAGCTAAGGGATCTTCTGCGAGGCTCCTATTGTATAAAGAGTCTCATACCAATTTATATGATAGGGTGTCGGTTTTCTAGCAATCATGTATATATTTAAAGAATAATAACCTTAACTTATAAGCACACTCATGCAAGCTTATAAACTAAGGCGTCGTTTTGCAGGGCCAATTGTTTAAAGCGTCCCATACCACTTTATACAATAGGTGTCAGGGTTATATGCAATGATGATGCTATGACACGCAAGTATGCCATGATGTTAACATGCAAGTGCAACACACCCACTTGACTCTGTGCACACAGAACTTTAGTTCCCCCTTTCTGGAGCCTAACATCCCAGGATACCTCCGTTGTGGCAGACGGAAGCGGTGGGTTGGGCCTTGCTACCTCTAAACTGGTAATTGCACTACCAGTCAGACCTATCATATGCCTCGACGCTGGTGCACTAAGCGGAGCTCCTGCTTACTCTTTGCCGGCAAGTCCACCAGACTTATCTTACCGAAGTGCAAAACCACACTTGCCGAGTCAACGTATTGGCGTTGGTGCATCGACCCTCCAATACCGAAGACCCACCACCTTATACTTTATGAACATGCAATCTTATGTATCAGCTACCGAGCCAAAGCTCCCCGGAACATCCCGTCCGTCGCAATCAACAACCGAGCCTAAGCTCCCCGAACTATCCTGTCTGTCACAATCAACAACCGAGCCAAAGTTCGCCGGGCCAACCTGCCCATCATCAAAACCACCGAGCCTACTGCTCGTGTGACCCAACCTAACATCCTGAATCATCGAGGTGAGTGAAAGTGAATCCCTAGTTATGCTAGTTACTCTTGCAGTTTATTTTGCCTACAGTTTAGGTTAGCCCAGGACTGCACAAGGCATACCCCGCGAAGGGTTCTCGAAGGCACTAGGAACTAAGATGGGCTAAAGCCCAAAGCTCCCTTTCGCAAGACACATTTTATTATTGGTTAATACCCGATTTCCGATCACTTTTGTATTACACTGGTTCTAACCCTAATGTGTTTTGACCCTGTCTCTCTCTCCATAGGAAAGATGATCTTTTGTCGATCCCGAGCACCACCTAATCTTAGACAACTCTACGACCTACTCATCTCAACTTCCAATGGTATACTCCAATCCACTTTACTAAAATCAGTAAACCACAATCTCATCACCCTACGGCCATTCCCCATGGTAACTCGATTTCCGCAGTTTTACTAAATGCAGACCACCTACGCTATATGACGTGCACGATAGGAGGTACTCTAAATTCTCATCCAAACACCCTAAGATACTTAATGGGGGCCTATTATGACATTTATAGCCTAAATCCAGAAACTTGGAATTTTCCTAATTTATCTGGCATTTTATTTATTTCTCCTAAAAATCCAAATGCCCCAGGTTGTATATGAAGTGGCCCTTACAATCATGCAAAATGCTCCATAAAATTGTGATAAATACTAGGCAGCTAATTAATAGTAAATTCAAGTCTTCCAAATTTTTTGCAAGGTTTAAGCCTCTGATCCATAATTTTAAAATTAATCACATAGTTAACAGCTAAAAAAGTGATGTAAATATGCTTCCAAAAATTATAAGAAACTTCAAGCATAACTAAATTGCCCTAAAAACACTCATGTCCAAGTTTCCAAATTTTTCAGTGAATAATAAACTGTAATTTTAATTTTGATCATTAACCCTCTTCCATAAATCAGTGAAACAACTACTGAAAATATTCATCTAAAAATTATGATAAAAATTTTTCATAAGCATAATGACCTAAGTGCACTTTTACATAAGTTTCACAATTTAATAACCATCATTGAGCTCTGAATCTAATATTCAACATATTTGAATATTTAAAAGCTTGTGAAGTAAGTGCTGAAAATATGCATATAAAAATTATACTAAAACTCTTGTATGAGTATAATGACCTAAAACTTCCTCTGCCCAATTTTCACAATTTCCAAATGAATAGTGAGATCATTATAAACAAAAGACTATCAAGGCAAAATCCATGTAATAGAAAGGAGGTACCAAATATATTGTTCCAATATTCCCAATAAAATTTTCAGAGGCTCATAATAACCCCATGACCAAGCTACCCAAGTTTCATAGCCTTTCATTAAGTTTTGATGGCCTATCTTACATGTTTAAGGGTTGTGCCCTAAACTACGGTTAGGGTTTTGGGGAGTCTAACATAATCTAAATCTCATAATATTTTTACCAGAGGACTTTGACAACCCTAAAGTCCTCCCTACCAAGTTGCAAGTCATTTTAAGGTCATTTGACCCCTTGACCTTCAAACCCTAGGTTTGCACACTTAGGACCCACCCTAGAGTCCTAGGGCTCTACCCTTCAACTTCCACCCAATAATAGTGGAGGGGGGGGGGGGGGGTACTTTGTGTGCTAATAAAGCTAAGTGTCAAGTTCCATCACCTTTGGGTGAGATGTGCCAACTCAAGAGTACTTAGGGCACTTGGTCCTAATTTGACCAAAAAGGGGCCAACCCTTGGCTACACAATTACACTATCAAACCAAACCCAAAAGTGATGAAAATTTTACCATAGCCTAATAATAATCCCCAAGATCTCCCTCCAAAATGTGAGGGATTTTTGAGGTGTTTAAGATACCTAATTAAATTATATATGACTTATTAAGTTTTTCCAAAAACTATAGAAAACGGATCTCCAAAAATTACCATTTTTGGAAAGGATTAGGTATAAGTTAGGGTGACTCCCTGTCCAAATTTTATGTCATTTGGACAAGGTATGAAGTGGGGGCACCCATTTTAGTCTCTTACTAACCCTAGGTATAAACCTCACCAAAATGAGTGCCCTGGTCAAACCTGGCACTCAAATTGGTTCAAACCAATTTTAAAATAACATACACCCCTAGGGCTACAACTTTGATATTTACCACTTTTTTTAGGTGAACCGAGGTATTTTTAATAAATAGAAACATTAAATATATATCCTGTGACAGAAATGAAATGAATATGTAACCTATAGTTTAAATATTATTCAGCACGAATCTTGACGCATGATGGACAGCATCTGGTCATCGTCTACCTCCAGCTGACGGACATTATCATCCCGACCTGGAGCCACTTCCTGGCCTAATTCCCGGCCATCCGGCCACCTCCCTTGCCGGCCACCGCCACCACCACCTCCGTCGAGGTGGTGTCTATCGCCAGACGGCGGCACAGCCACAGGAGAGGTCGTTTCTGGCGATCCCGACATGAGGAAATTTCCCGAAAAACAAGGAAATTGAAAGCTTGGATCGGGCTCAATTGAGCCCGATCTTCATTCTAACTGAAACCTAAGATCTACCCACATAGTAAGGAGAGGAGGAGGACCTTTGTGGTGGTCTGGAGTCGCGCCGATCGTCGGGTCGTCATGGTGGTGGTAGCGCCGCTCGGGTTTATGCAACTACATAGTAGAAGGGCTCGAATTCTTCAGGTAAATGGTGGGGAAAACTCCTCTCAGGCCACTGATGGTGTTTAAAGCCTCAGTTAGGGAAGGGAGAGGCCAATTCATCAATGGCCATTAATGGTCATTGAAAGCTTTGCTCGGCCATGGTAGTTCTCCTCCCCTAGCCACTGTCATGGCCGGGAAAACCCTTGGCCTCCTCTTAACTGACCAGGAGAGATGATTCCTGTAAGAGGAGAGGGTTGTTGGCCTTCCTAGCCATGAATGGCCCCTCCCTTCATTTTCTCTCTCCTCCATTAAAGGGAGAAAATGAAGTTTCCTCTATTCTAGTCATCAAGGCTGACTTGGTCAACCCCTTTAGGCTATTTGCAGTCCACTAATTCATATCATCACATAATTAAGAGTTGGTTAGCCCAAATGAAAGAGGCTTAAGCTTGGGTTAGCCCATTTGGGCTAAGTTGACCTAAACTAGATGAGGGTTGACCTTGGTCATTTTGACCTTTTGGGTTGACCCCAAGGGGTCCTTGGTAATCTATTGGCTTCCCCTAAGGTCTAGGAATGGTTGTGTAGGGTTAACTTTGCACCCTGAAGGTCACTTGCCCCTTAGTTAGGGCACTTTGACCACTTTAGGGCTAGGGTTGACTTGGGTCAACTCAGGCTCTAGAGTTGATCTCAATGGATCTTTGGTGACTCATTGACCCCACTTTATGTCTAGGAAGACCTTTGTAGGGTTGGTTTGGCTTATTAGGGGCACATTACCCTTAGTTAGGGCACCTTGACCAATTTAGGCCTAGGATGGTTATAGGTCAACTTCGCCACCCTGGGTTGACTCCAATGGACCATTAGGGCTTTTCAATAGATTGGTGAGGTTATGGTGGGGACATGGAGTCATGGTGAAGCCCCTTGATCATCCCAACCTAGTATTTCGAAATCTACTATTTGTAGACCATAGTGATCCCACCCACATTCCTAGGTCCACTTGGTCTTCTTGTGCTTCCTAGGGTTTGTGGAGGGCTTCTCTGCGTTGTCTGCACCGATGACTAGGCTGATGCAGAAGAACACAACTTTTGTTTGGAGTGATAGGTGCGAAGAGGATTTTTAGGAATTGAAAAGGAGATTGTGCGTTGATCCGGCGTTGACCTTGCATACCGAAGGGATAGAGTATGCTGTTTATATGGATGCATCGCATGTGGTACTTGGTTGCGTGTTTATGCAAGAAGGCAAAGTGATTGTGTATGGGTCAAGACAGTTAAAGATTCATGAAAGGAACTACCCTACACATGATTTATAGTTCGCAGCAGTGATTTATACCTTGAAGCTATGGAGAAACATATTTTATGGGGCGTTGTGCAAGATTTACATGGATCATAAGAGTTTGAAGTATGTCTTCACTCAGAAGGAGCTAAACTTGTGCCAGCGAAGATGGTTAGAATATATAGCAGATTATGATGTTGATATTTTATATCATCCGGGCAAAGCTAATGTGGTAGCAAAAGCTTTGAGTAGAAAGACCACATGGACCTTTGGACTTTTAGTGGAATCCCTGATGGAGGAATTTTTGTTAAAGGATATATCTATTAGAGTAGAGACTCGCCAAGTAGTTTTGTAGTGTTAGAGCCTTCTTGGATTACACTTACAAGGCTGTATCAGAAAGATGATCCCGATTTACAGCACCTTAATAATAGAACTTAGAAAGGTGAATTACCAGACTTTTTGATTGATGATGCAAGTACTCTGAAGTGTCGCGGTAGATATTGTATCCTCAATGTTGAAGACATCTGAGTTAAGTTGTGCAGTGAGGCACATGATTCCAGTGTTGCGTACCACCCTGATTCTACTAAGATGTACAAAGATTTGGAACAGATCGTTTGGTGGTATGGAATGAAGAACGATATATCGAAGTTCGTGTCTGAGTGCTTCACCTATAAGCGCGTTAAGGCTAATCATGGAAGGCCTGGTGGCAAGTTAACGCCTTTGGAGATTCCAAGTTGGAAGTGAGAGTGTATTTATATGGACTTCATTACTGGTTTTTGAGATCTCGCAAAGGACTGGATTCTATATAGGTTATAGTGGATAGACTGATGAAGTGTGCTCACTTCATGTCATTTAAGATTGATCACTCCATGAAGAAAATAACAGAGTTATATTTGGATGAAGTCATTAGACTGTATGGATTACTAGTTAGAATTGTATCGGATCGAGACTCTAGGTTTACATCTCATTTTTGGAAAATTTTACAGGAGGGGTTGGGCACTAACCTCAGATATTCAACCACTTATCATCTACAGACCATTGGTCAGGTGGAGAGAGTAAATCAAATTATGGAAGACATGATAATATGTTACGTCTTGGACCACAGAGGAGCGTGGGACGAGCGTTTGAGATTGATGGAATTCGCTTAAAATAACAGTTATCAGGAGATCTTGCAAATGACCCCGTTTGAGACTTTGTATGGAAGACGTTGTAGAACTCCCTTATTTTAGGCCGAGGTTGGAGAAGGGCCGTTGTTCGGTCCAGAAGCTTTAAAAGATATGAATACTTCTGTGACGCATATTCGAGAGAAGCTTTGAATAGCTCAGGATCGTTATGAGAAGAACGCTAATCTGCGTAGGACTGATTTGGAATTTGCTATATGAGACATGGTTTTTCTGAAGGTTTCCCCAATGTCTGGTGTTAAGAGATTTGGAAAGAACCATAAGTTGGATCCTAGGTATGTGGGACCATTCGAGATTGTTGAGCGCATCAGACTGTCAGCTTACAGGCTGGATTTGCCCGCAAATTCTCTTAACGTGCACGACGTGTTTCAGGTGAGCCAATTGCGGAACTGTGTTCTTAGTGACTGTCAAGTTCTTGATTATGTGCACCCGTTGGAGCCTAAACTTTCTTATGTTGAAGTGCCTGTGCGCATTTTGGATACTCAAGATCGGCTGTTGCGAAGGAAAATAATGCCCATGGTAAAAGTTTTGTGGCGGAACCAAGACGTGGCGAGCGTGATTTGGGAGTTAGATTCAGCTATGAGGGAGGCTCATCCTCATCTATTCTCCTAGTTTCTTTTGGTAAGTGTTTCCTTCATTAACCTTTGGTTACTTTTCATCCTGTTTTGGATTTGAGTCTTTTCAGGTCAAGTTTCAGGACAAAACTTCTTTTTAGGGGGTGTGGCTGTAACGCCCTTGATTTTTCAACGTTTATCTTAATTCTGTCATTGACGTATTTATGACATTCGGGCGTTACGATTGACGTGTAGTTAATGGGTGCCGTTGTTGTAGCGTGGTTTTGCTCAGTAGGTTTTTCAGTGTGCTTGGTCCTTAGCACGGTTGTGTAATTTCCCTTGCAAATCGGGTTTGTTTTGGTGACTCGGTGGAGATTTTATAGGGTGTGGGTGTTTTATTTTCGGGAGGTATTTACCCTAGTTTGGTTTGTCGGATGTCGATTTCGACTTCGTTGTTGGATTCGTAGCATCAATATTTAGGTACGGTGCAATTTTCGTAGAATTTCGAGTTGGTTTGAGTTTCGGGTTGTTTGGACATTTATTTAATAATTAATATTATATTATTCATACATAAGTATAAATAAAAGCGATGTGATGGAACCCTATTCATCTTCTTCCCCATCATCCATCTGTTTCGCGAAAGAGAGGAGTCAGTGGTGTCGTTGCGTGCCTTCGGCCGCCGATAGGGATCGTTTTGGTGGTTGGTAACGTCGGAGGATAGAGATTCGGAAAGCTCTCGCCTAGATCTACGTGTGTGTGGTAAGTATTTCCTGTTTCTTGGATTTTTAGGCATTATGGTTTGTGGTTTTGACCTCCTTCCCTGAAACGTTTCAGGAAACATTGCATAGGACTTCTTGTGGTCGAGCCATGTCATGGAGAGCTTGGAGGAGTTAGATTGTGGGAGTTTCGAGGCAAGTTGTGATCTTCCACTTGCTTTGCTATTTTCGTTCATGTATTTTCTCTTCTTTCCCTCCTTTGCATGTAGGAGTAGTGTAGGGAGTAGACTTGAAAAATCCATATGATAGTTAGAACTTTTCGGCAAGGAATCCGTCGTGTAGGGTATATAGCCTAAGGGAATTTTGTCGCATATAAGCGTAGTAGACTATCAAAAATTCGTCAAGTATGAGGAAATAGACCGAGTGAAATTCGTCGAGTAATAATATTTTTGTCGAGTGGATTCGTCGAGTAAGGTTAGATTTCGCCTAGTTCGATTCGTCGAGTATCTATGCATCGAGTTCGTCGAGTATCAGTAGTCTTGGCATTAAGTGTAGGTAGATTTGTCGAGTATTCTCAATGAATTCGTCGAGTGTGTTAGGATTAGAAGTCATTGAGTGATCTGGATACTAAGTCCGATTTTTCGAGTATATATGCTGAATCGAGTTTGATTCGTCGAGTATTGCCGAGTGTAGTTTTGTCACCAAGTCCAATTCGTTGAGTATCCCTTGGTTTCTCGGGTATATCCGACGAATTTGGCTGGACTTAGGATAGATTTTCGCCGATTTGTTTTGTCTGATTTGTCGAGTATGGGCCTTAGGGTGAAATTTTGGGTTTTCCTCTCCTCTTTGTTGTGGGAGTATCTGGAGTTGGGACTTAGGTGTTATGGGTGTTTCGAACATGCTCTACGGCTAGATCGACAGTGGATAAAGGTCGCCAATTTGATGTCGTTTTGGGAATCATTATATTTGGTGGGTTTTTGTCTCTTCTTATGGACTATTGATTTTTGTTGGATAGGTTGCCACCACCGCAGAACCTTTTGAGACGTTTGGTCAGTTAGCTCGTGTTAGACATTGTGGCCACCGACTCAGGACCGTTTGTTTTTACCGCTGCTAACGATTCGTGTGTCAGGGCTGTTCAGTTTTTTTTCCCTATTGTATAGACATATGTTGGATGTTTGCTTTTGCATGTTTAATCAAAGCATGATATCTTTTCGAACTTGGTTCACCTTTCTTACACTACTGTTGAGTGTTCTACTTCACTTGTTTCAATTGGACTAATTATCTGAGGTTTGTCAGCCATTCTTATAGTTGGGTTTGATAAACCCATTTCTGTTTTCTATTTGTTTATTATCTATTGGTTTCTTTCGCCACTTGTATTTTCTTACTGAGGTGTTTTTTCTTTGAATGCCTCAAGTTCAGGAGAGTAGCCGGTTGAGTGGCTAAGGGTTGTTGGTTGCTAGTGGTCTGTAGTTGTTGGTGTGGTTTTTCCTCACCGTCGTGAGGTAGTTTTGTTGTTTCCCTTTTTAGTTCAGACATACATACTTTATGTGGGTTCATGTCAGGTTGTTGACGCCCACTGATAGTTTTCTTATGGAATGTTAAGTATTTGCTAGCTACTAAGCTTACCTCTTTATGGTAGGTGGTACTTGCTCTCTGTGAAGGTTTTATTCGAGATTATATGTTAGATATTTTAAAGTATAAAAGTATTATTTCTATTACCTCATGCATGCCATCTCTCAAAACTAAAGTAACTATATTTCAACTAACGTAAAAGATATTTACATACTTATAATAAATTTAGAGTTTCGCATACCATGAGTTGTCCTTTGTGGACTTTTATGCTCATTTAGGATGTTAATCATCGTAAACAAGGTTTTTTTCACAGCGTATATTCATATTTCTACTTGTGTACTAGTTGATCCACTGAGCCGAGGGATATGACCATTAAAACTTAACCTAAATTATAGTTTTCCTTATATTAAACTTATGGATTTCATATAAAGTGTTGAGTTGGAGTCTTTCCTGAGCACCTACAGTTATCCCCACCACGGCGTGGCATTACGACACTCGTTTTCTCTTACTCTGATATGTCATTTAATTGCGGAGAAAATGCGAGTTGTGACACTGGGTGGATTGAGTATTTTGTAATGTGTCTCATACATCAACTCCTCCCGCAATTTACCCACATTTGGGACGCACAAATGACCGTCCTTCCCCAAAAGACAATCATCCAAGGAGAACTAGGAATTTGACCTATCTGATGCATAGCGCTTCATGCTCTCATCGAGTTCCATTGCTTGTCAAATCCTGTTCGCGAGGTCATATTGCACCCCTATCCAGTTCAAGCACGCATTTGAAGTGGCATTCTTGTCAACATAAGAAATATCTAAGGCCTCCAACTCCTGGATCAGACCATCCTTATGCATATGTAGACAACTTGCCTGTACAGGAGTCCTACGACTCAAGGCATCTGCGACCACATTTCCCTTCCCGGCAGTATAATGTAACTTGAAGGTGTAGTCCCCAAGGAACTCCATCCACCTCCTCTATCGCAAATTCAGATCTTTTTGATCTATTAAATACAAGTAGTGACGTCGCAGCTTAAGTGCAAAAATCATTGCTGCCAACTCCAAGTCGTGGAATGGGTAGTTTCGCTCGTGCAATTTCAACTGATGTGAGTCATAAGCTATAACCTTTTCAAACTGTAGAAGAATGCATCCTAAGCCTCTCCCTGAAGCATCACTATAGATCTCATAGAAATCTATGCCGCATGGAGAACTCAAGATAGGCATCGTGGTCAGGTGACTCTTTAACTCCTCAGAAGCCCGTGCACACTCAGGCGTCCAAACGAACATCTGATCTTTTCTCATCAGTATGGTGAGAGGTAAGGCTATCCACAAAAAGTTCTCCACGAAGCACCTATAATAGCCAGCAAGTCCAAGCAAGCTCCCGACTTCCGCTACATTAGTTAATACAGGCCACTCTCGTATCACAATGATCTTCGTCGAATCCATCGCAATACCCTATCCACTTACCGTATGGCCAAGAAAAGCCACCGACGACAGCCAAAACTCACATTTTGAGAACTTGGCATAAATTTTATTCCTCCTCAGGATGTGCAAAACCATCCTCAAGTGATTTGCATGATCTTCATCTGATTGAGAGAACACCAATATGTCATCAATATAGACGATCACAAATCGATCTAGGTCAAAACGTTTGGTGCATCAAGTCCATGAATACTGATGATGGGTTTGTTATCCCAAACGACATTACAATGAACTCATAGTGACCATAGCATGTACCAAAAGTTATCTTAGTAATGTCACATTCCCTAATCCGCAACTGGTAATAGCCAGAGTCTAAATCTTGCTTTGAATAGACAGTCAATCTGTGGAATCAGATTCTTGTTTTTCTCTGTCAGCTTATTCAATTCTCAATAATCAATGTATAGATGCAGGATTCCGCCCTTCTTCTTCACAAAAAGGACCAGTGTACTCAAAGGTGACACACTTGGACGTATATAGCATTTCTCTAGCAATTCTTGTAATTGAACTTTCAATTCTGCCATTTCCTTTGGAGTTACTCGGTATGGTGAGCGGGTCATAGGTTTCATACCTGGCACCAACTCAATAGTGAAGTCAATCTCTCATCACTCAAACTGGGCTTCAGCTATACAACCTCTAACCGCGTGAAAAAGAATTCCGCGCTCCTTCAAACTGCCTTGACTACCCTGAGAGCAGACATTAATATCTTGCTCTATTCTCGTATACTAGCGAATTTAGTCTCGTGTTTGATGTTTTATCCCAGCGTGACTTTCTTAGAGTTGCAATCAATACAGGCACGCTGCTTAGAGAGCAAGTCCATGCCAAAGATTACATTAAACTCAGATATCGGTAGCACTGATGCTTCCATCCCGAAATCTTGACTTCCTATTCGCACCTTAACACAACAAGATCTATCCACATGCATCAAGCATCTGTTAGGTAAAAACACCTTTAATTTATCCATTAACATGAGAGTAGGCACTCCGACCCACAACACAAAGTCCTCAGATATAAATGATTGAGAAGCACCAGTACCAAACAGTGCTCTCGCCAGATAATCCTGAATAAGGACAAAGCCTATACTGATCAAGTTATACACAAGTAATTCACAAGGTCTAAAGTATATAAAACATGAAAACTATATACTACTCGTGACTTTGATAACGTCAGCCTATTTAATGGCCTTCTGTTGGACAAGATTGTAAACCCTCAGTTGAGCTGGAGCATATTGTGATGCAGTGGACTCCACTGCCTTTCCCTTCTCAGCATAAGACGTTCCTGCCTTCTTTTCCATCCTTGAAAGGACATTGTTATATTCATGGGAAACATGCCCTGGCTTGCCACAAGTATAACATGTACGAGTGCTTTGCCCAGATGTTGCTCCAGAAGTAACAGTAGATGGAGACTGTCTAGAAGACTTGGACTTCTTATTCAATTTTTGAAAATTCGATTTTGAAGAAGTCAACACTTTGAACTCGGGCTTTTTCACAACCAAGTCCTTCCTGCCCTGCACCCTCTTCATGTCCTTTTCTGATGAATGGGCCATATTAACTAATACTTGAAAACCTTGACTAATCGGACCGGGGAGAAGCAACCTCAGCTCATTCTGTAGTCCCTCGTAGAACTGATTGGTCTTACGCTCCTTGTTAGCGAAAGTGGATCCCACATAATGTCCCAACCTGGTGAACTCATGCAAGTAGTAGTCTATATTACTCTCACCCCGAGTCAAGCGCTGGAACTCATTCTCACTAGCATTCCTCTATAACGAAGGCAGATGCTTTGCCAAAAATAATCTCGAAAATTCATCCATCGAGATATCATATAGTCATCTGCCCGCAAAGTTGTGTAACTCCAACTCATCCCACCAAAGACGAGCTTCTCCTTCCAAAGTGAAAGTGGGTAAGATTACCTTCTGCCCCTCCACTATTTTAGTCGCTGTCAATACTCTCTTGACACTCGAAATCCAGTCCTCCGCCTGCGCTGGGGATCCTGCACCCATGAACGTAGGAGGACTAAAACTCATAAAATGCTTTAGCTGCTTTTTAGTAGCTGCCTCTCAACCAAAGCCTCAACAAACTTTTTCCTAACAGCTATAGGCTCAGCCACACCAATCTGGTTCGGGACCATAACAGGATGCACCTGTCCAGTCGGCTGTGCATTTATCATAGCAAACACTGCCTCAGTAACTAAGCATATTGTTTTCGTAGAAGGGGGAGGTGTGGGCACATCATCTGGTGCCGCACTCTCCACAAAACGTTGGGGTTCAGATTGCCCCCACCACTTCGAGTCACTTATAAGTGTAAAATACACAACTCAGCGACTACACAAAAGACAAACAACGACCAATAGGAATGTACAGGTTCCTCAAAGATGTGTATTTTCATTCCTAAGTGGACATTCTTGAGTTCATTTTACTATAATGGTAAGCACATACACGTCCTCGCCACCATTGAAAAGAATTCGACTACGAATTAGCAGTAAGACCGAGACAAGAAGCTAATACCAAATTATAAAACCTCCATCCGTCAATGTATAATATAACAAAAGGTCTAGCCGGGGCCCCATGTCATATTCCACGGACAGTCAGGTAAGTTACATGTGAATATTAGAACAAACAAGTGAATCCTAACTCAAAGCATTCTAGTGGAAGCTTCATGGGTTAATAGAACTCGTGTAATAAAGAATTTCCACTAATATAACACATAGGAATGTCATATAAAATACACCAAAAAGTGCAGCCTTAATTCTTTACAATTATTCTTCGCAAAATTAGTTTACAAACATCGACACACAAGCTGGCCACACATGAAAACTATAAAAAGTTCTTTGCTTGGCCTTCGAGGACTAGAATAACATCAAATGGATGCAACCTGCTACTTCCCGCACGGGTATCTAGCACTTATACAGTAACTTGTAACACCACAATCTGTCACATGGGATATAACAGAAGGTCCGGCTAGGGCCCCACACCATATTCCATGGACAGTTAGCAGAGTTACATATTAATACCAAAATACAAGGAAATAATATTGAAACCTAATACAGAGCATTCTAGCGGAAGCTTTTAGGTAAGTTAGAAGATCTCATAAACATAACATGAATGTCCACTACAACTACAACAAGAATGAAATAACATACACAAAAGTCTTGGCCTTATGGCCTTACAACATTCAACTTGAATTAAAGTGTTTTACATACATCGGCTCGCAGGCCGGCCATACAAGATAGTATTAAAAGAAAAACACTTTTCCTTGGCCTTCAAGGGCCAGCACAGTAAAAATGGCTTCAGCCCGCTATTTGCCACTAGGCTCACCAGTTCCTACATAAGAACAATCCACCCCAAGGTGCCAAAACAAAGCAATGGTCAGCTAAAGCTGACCAAATTATAACGATCTCACCCCTTACTCGGGGCGGCAGTGCTCCTTCCCTACAATTGTATTAGCAAAAACCAACATACAAATGAAAGTGCAATTTAAGCACACTTCACCACAGGCATAGGCACGAATGGTCACACACCCCGTGCTCTCAGGGCACATTTTGATGGAGACGACGGTCCTCAACATGTTGAAGATGATGACGGTATGCATACTGAAGTTCTTTCTCTGCCTCCAAATAAAGACTTGCGGCGCCATGATGACCATGTGGAGCGACGCCATAATATCCGCCCTCGGCGCAAACCAATCTAATAATAATTATTTGAAGCATTTCTTTTTATTGCAATGTTTATTTCATTTTCATGTAATGTTTTAAGTTAATGTAAGTGTTGCATTTTAATTTTTGGCTACATATAGCCATTATATTGATGTAAGCCTATATATAGGCATGTATGGTTCTCATATTGATTAGTGAAGAATGAAATTGAATTGAACCCTAATTTTTCCCTCTTGAGAATTCCCTCCTCTCAAAAATTCGGCTAGCCCTCCTCCTCCCCTCTCCTTGGCCGTTGGCCTCTTGCTCCTCCTCTCCCTATTTGGCTCCCTCTCCTCCTCTGTTGGATCTCTAGTTGGATTTGGGCTAGGTTCACTAAACTAGCATTATTGACCCACCTTGTATATCCAAGGTCATGTCTGTGTCCTAGAGTCTAGGCCATGTTCTTAGAGTCAACATTGCATGGACCAGCCAACAAAAGACTGCAGAAGACTCAAGACTTAGAGAAAAATCAATTTTAGGAAAGTGAGTTCGACGTTCGTCGAAATCAGCTCGACGAAAGTCGTGCTCATCTCGACGAACTCAGAGACAATTCTATGAGTTGAGCTCGACGAACTTAGTTCTCAGGTCGACGATTTCTGAATGCTCTACTTCAACATTCTAACTCCAGAAACATATCTCTGAACTCCTGTCGATGAAGTTAGATTATCAGCTCGACGATCTTAGTACAAAGAATTGGCAAGTGTTTATCAAAAAGCAGTTAGCTGTTCTCAGGTCAACGATCTTGGATCTCAGGTCGATGAACAACAATTATCTGGTCGACGAACAATAATTATCTGGTCGACAAACATGACTTCTCAGCTCGACGATCTTGGATCTCAGGTCGATGAATTCTGTTCTTTGCTCGACGATTTCTATGCAGTTCCAAACTTGGATTTTTCCTTCCTTCTGTCCTTATTTTATTACAGTAATTCCTGAGTAATCAATGCTTAATATTCTTTGAATATTACCGTTAGAAGCAGCATTGATTATGACATTCATCACGATTATTACTTGCCGTTTTTTAATGAGACAATTAGGGAAATAAAATTAATGCAAACATTCTCTCTAGCCGAATTTTGCATTCTCTAGGCCGTCAGTAATCAATGAAGGAAGGAATTCAAAAATTCAAAGGACAAATTCCATTGGGAATATAAAAGTGATTTTCCTCCTTCTCAATAGTGAGACACACAAGAACAAGATACAGCACAGAGAAGATACACAGTAGCATTCATTCAAATTCTTTTTTGTGCAGAAAAAGAATCTCGTTTTCACCTTGACATTGTCGAAGAAGAAGAAGAAGAAGAACATCCATCCAAATCAAGAGTCTTCTTCATTCTTCACTCCAGGATTCTTCATGGACCACAAATCTTCATCAGTTAAGAAGTCCCTGGATCTCCTCTGGTCAAGGCTAAAGATAGAAAACCTACTCACCCTGAAGCAAAGCTCCAATCTTCCTGAACAACTCAATAACTCAGGGGGGGCTTTGATAATATCAAAGATCCACTAGTCTTCTCAGTTGTATTTGAGAAAGAGAAGACACCATAACTCTCTCACCCCCTCACTGTACAAAGGGTTCTTTAACTCCCTTCAAAAGTTATTCCTTGGTTGCAAGTCACCTGATCAAAAGACTTGGGTTGGTTTTTGAGCACCTAATCAAAAGCTCATTGGTGGCAATCACCAGATCAAAACCTGTTAGTAGATTCCTACCAAAGTGGTAGAATAGTGGATGTACCCAGGTTGGGGAACCACTATAAAAATTCTTGTGTTGTCTGGTTGCCCTCTTTCCTTTTTGTTCTTGTTGTGCTTGTGCTAGTTAGTTTTGTTGATCCTATGTTAGTTTAATTTTGCTCTGCCGGTGGTAGATTAGTTTATCTTAGGTTACTCTTTTACTTACAGTAAATTTTGCTATCAAATAGCTGCCATACTCTGTAGATTTTATTAACAGTAAAAAAATTTAAAGATTTAAAAGATACTCTATTCACCCCCCCCCCCCCACTCTAGAGCATATCAGGTCTAACCCTCTCTTTCAATTGGTATTAGAGTAGTGTCTCTTTGGTTGTACAAGTTAACCCTTTAACTAAAAGATTCTGTGTTAGATCTGCCCTTTTATTTCTCTTAAGATTATATTCACAGCATGGCACAGAACAAGGATTATGCAAGCACCAGACCTCCAGTGTGCAACTTAAATAAGTTTTTCATCTGGAAGGCAAGAATTAAACTATATATGAATTCCATTGATGAGGATATCTACAACTCTATTTTGACAGGTCCTCCTCTACCAACTGCATCTACCTCAACATCAAGCACACATGTTGTTCCACCACCTGAGTCGATAGATGCACATAAGAAGGCCAAGATTGCTGATGCAAAGGACATAATATTCTGGCTCAGACTATATCTGATGACATTTTCCAGAAGGTTGCTGAATGCACATCAGCCAAGGCTATTTGGGACTCTCTCAACCAAATGGTGGTTGGATCTACTGATGAGAGGAAAGACAGAAGATGAAATCTTATCTCCCAGTATGAGAACTTCAAGAAGGATGAGTCAGAATCTGTTGCTGACATGTACAATAGACTGGGCTCAATAATCAATGAACTGAAGACTTTGGATAAGGACATCACCCTTACTGAAGTAAATGATAAAATCCTCATGTGCTTCCCAAGCTCATGGGATTCTAGGATCTGGCCAATCAAGGAGCCCAGGAGCTTAAATGAGATTTCCACAGAATCTCTATTGGGAAAGCTCAAGTCCTATGAGCAACTAATAAAGTCTAGAGAAGCAGCTGAACAAAGGACTCCTCCACCAGCAAGAAAGGAGCACAACATAGCATTCAATGCTGCTGAAGAGACAGAAGCTTCAACAGACAATGAGGAACTAATGAGTCTCTTTGCCAAGAGACTTTACAAAATGGCAAGAAAGGACTTCAGAAGAAAAGCATCTAGGCAGGATGATAAGCCAAGGTATGATAAAACTCCTAGTAAAGAAGTAGTATGTTTTGGCTGCAGGAAACCTGGACACTTTATCTCAGAGTGTCCAGAGAATCAGAAGAAAGAAAGAAGAAGAGAGAAGGACTCCAGAAGACAACAAAGTAGCAGGCCTTCCTCCAGCAAATACAAAAAGAAGGAGAAGGGCTTTGTTGTTGATGCCTGGAGTGAGACAAAAGATAAATCCACATCTTCCAGTTCCAGTGAAGAGGAAGAAGAGGCAAGGTCCAAGGAAGTCTACCTCATGGCCATCAATGCCTCCAGTAGTCAATCAGATAATGAATAATCTGATAATGAAGGAGCTTCAGAATCAGAAGCTGATCAGGTACTTTCATCTTTTGATTATAATTCTGATAGTTTCAAAATTGAATTTAAAGCTATGTGCATTGACTTAATTAACTCTGAAAAGGAAATCAAAACACTTAGGGAAAGACTATCTAATCAAGAAAATCTGATTTCTGAAAACTCTAAGTTAAAAGATGAACTAAGTCTAGCTAATGAACAAATCATTTCTTTAAAAACAAAGCTATGTGAGGCTAAACAACTTGAGTAATCTCTCAATGGGAGAAGTCTTAAGCTGATGGACATCACAAGTACAGTCAATGCAAGACAGAATGGCAAACTGGGCTTGGGTGCATCATCACGTTTACCCCCCATACTTAAGAAGAACATATTATCAACCCTTATTAGATTTGTTTCAGCTAAGGGTAAAGAGGTAATAAACAATAAACAAACTACAAAAGAATTACCTAACTCTAGAAATTAAAATAACAGAAACCAGAAAACTTTAAGTAAAAATAAAGTTCAACAGATTTTGTCGAACTCAGGTCGACGAAATGTGGCTAGTTCGTCGAACTCCGATCGACGATATATAAATGCCAACATTAGCTATAATAAATCGTCTTACTGCAATCGACGAACTATATATGGTTCGTCGAGCAGAGATCGACGAACTTGGGGCACAAAAAATGAATATGTTCATTCTCTGAGCAGAGATCGATGATCTCATCCCACTTCGTCAAACTCTGGTCGACGAACTTACATTTTTTTGTCGAACCCAGTCAGACTTAATAAAAATCATAATTTTGATAGAAACACTTAACAATCTAGAAAACCTTTTAATCCACTTGCTGATTGGATAATCCCTCCCAGAAGATTTCACCACTTAGGTTATAAAAGCCAACCTGAATGTTCATATATTTCTAGCTTTTCTTATGAAAAGAAACAAGGACCCAAGTTAACCTGGGTCAAGAACATCTAACTTATTTCCTTGCAGGTGAAGAACTATCCAATCACTCAAAATAAGTGGTATCTAGATAGTGGGTGCTCCAAGCACATGACTGGATGCAAGGAAAGCCTAATCAACTTCAAGGCAGAGCTGGGTCCAAAGATGATCTTTGGAGATTCCAACTTTGGACAAACTGAAGGCTATGGAGACTTCAACAGTGGAGCTGTCACCTTCAGAAAAGTGGCATATGTCAATCCTCTCAAACATAACCTAATATCCATAAGTCAATTATGTGATGCAGGTTATCAGGTTTGCTTTACCAATTCTAAATGTATTATTTCTTTAAATAATCAAACTGTTTTAACATGGTGTAGACAAGGGAATATATACTTAATAAATTTTAATTCTGCTAACTTAGAAATATGTTTATTCAACCAAGTTAGTAATAACAATATCCTTTGGTATAAAAGACTAGGTCATGTGAACCTTAAAAATATCTCTAAGTTATCTAGGGACAATCTTGTCAGAGGATTTCCTTCTAGACCCTACAAGAAGGAAAGCCTATACAAGGCTTGTCAAGAAGGCAAGCAAACTGAAAACATCTTTAAGTCAATTAATAAGAGTGACTCACCTAAGATTTTGTACTTTCTACATATGGACCTCTTTGGACCCATTGTTGTACAAAGCTTAGGAGGGAAGTCTTACACCTTGGTTATTGTAGATGACTTCCCCAGATTCTCTGGGGTTTTCTTCTTAAGAAACAAGTCTGATAACTTTAAAGTCCGTACAGACTTTCTTAAGTGCATAAGGATTGAGTATTCTACTCCAGTTGCATTGATTAGAAGTGAACATGGTACTGAGTTTGAATCTCTTCTCATGCAAAGATTCTGTGAGGAGGACGGTATCAGACATTGTTTCTCTGCTCCTAGAACTCCTCAACAAAATGGGATAGCAGAAAGGAAAAATAGAACTCTCATTGAATCTGCAGGAACATTGCTTGCAGATGCACACATTCCCCTATCCTTTTGGGCAAAGGCTGTGAGCACAGCAAACTATGTATTGAATAGAAGTTTGATACACAAACTAAAGGGCATGACCTCCTATGAATTACTCAAAGGGAAACAACCTAAAATTGATTGCTTTAGAATTTTTGGGTGTAGGTGTTTCATTCATAACAATATCAAGAAACACATTAGAAAATTTGAAGCTAAAGCTACAGAGGGAATGTTTCTGGGATATTCCCAAGTTAGCAAAGCTTATAGGGTATTCAATAAATCATCCTTAAAAATAGAAGAATTTGTACATATTTATTTTGATGAAGCTAACATGTACTATAAGGAGAAGGACTCTTCTACCTCAGATATTTTGCAGGTATCTCATTTGTGTGAGAAATTGGGTAAGTTGAACCTTCCACAAGAGGTTATATCACCTCCTCCTCCACAAGCTGATGATGATAGTGAAGATGAATTTTTTGGAAGTGGCTGAACCTACTCCAACAGTAGACATTATTCCACAAGAGGAATTAAATCCACATGCTATTGCTGAACAACCTGCACCCACTGATCTTGTCACACTAAGGGATCACCCTAGATCTCAAGTGATTAGAGACATGTCAGTAGGTGTACAGACAAGGCATCAACTCAACTAAGATGTGATGCATGTCTGTTTCCTCTCTCAAGTTGAGCCTCAATCCATAAAAGATGCTGAGCAAGATCCCCACTGGATCATTGCAATGCAAGAGGAACTCAATCAATTTGAGAGATGTAGAGTTTGGGATTTAGTTCCAAGACATAAAGAGTACCTAGTCATTGGAACTAAATGGGTATATAGGAACAAGGTAGATGCCCAAGGTGTAATTGTAAGAAACAAGGCTAGGCTTGTTGCTTAAGGTTATAGGCAAGAAGAAGGAATAGACTATGACCAAACTTTTGCACCAGTTACAAGGTTAGAAGCAATCAGGATCTTCCTTGCTTATGCTGCATATAAGAAGTTCAAAGTCTATCTGATGGATGTCAAGAGTGTCTTTATCAATGGAGTACTTAAAGAAGAGGTTTATGTTGAACAACCTCTAGGTTTTATCTCTCCAACTTATCCTTCATATGTCTTTAAATTGTATAAAGCTCTTTATGGTTTAAAGCAAGCTCCAAAAGCTTGGTATGAGACCTTAGTTAGCTTCTTTATATAGCATAAATTACTAGAGGTATTGTAGATAGAACATTATTCACTAGGCACCATAAGGATCAAATTTTATTGGTACAAATTTATGTAGATGACATTATATTTGGGTCTACAGATTCCCAACTATGCAAGAGGTTTGCTGACCTCATGCATTCAAAGTTTGAAATGAGTAGCATGGGTGAGCTCTCCTACTTCCTTGGTCTCCAAGTGAAGCAGCTACCTGATGACATCTTCATATCCCAGGCTAAATATGCTAAAGAGCTTATTAAATGGTTTGGGATGGCTGATGCCTCAGCAAAGAGAACACTCATGGCCATTAATGTTGTAATAGATTCTGATGAACATGGGAAATCTGTTGATCAGAAATTATATAGGGCCATTGTTGGGTCTCTACAATACCTTACAGCTTGCAGACCTGACATAATATTTGCTACATGTCTTTGTGCTAGGTTCCAAGTGAACCCTAAAGAATCTCACCTAGTTTTCCTAAAAAGAATTTTTAGATATATAAAGAGTTGTCGTAGTCTAGGACTCTGGTATCCTACTGAGTTAGAATTTGAGTTAACTGGATACTCAGATGCTGACTTTGCTCGATGTAGGGTGGACAAAAAAAGTACCTCAAGGACTTGCCATTTCCTTGGTATCAGATTAGTGTCTTGGTTTAGCAAGAAACAATCATCTATGTCTACATCAACTACTAAAGCAGAATATATTGCGGCTGTCAGTTGCTGTTTCCAGATGCTGTGGATTCAAAACCAACTCCTGGACTATAGGTTCAACTTAAATAATTCAACTCTATTTTGTGATATCACAAGTGCTATATCCATAGCATAGAATCCAGTCCATCACAGTAGGACCAAGCATATAGACATTAGGCTTCATTTCATAAGAGAATGTGTAGACAAAAATAAAATTAATCTTGTCTATATCTACACTGATTTACAAAGAGCAGATATTTTCACCAAACCCCTGGATGAAAGAAATCACTTATTCTTTATAAATCAGCTTGGTATGATGAATGGAGAAGACTTAAATTTCTTTATGTCTGCAGTCGACGAATTTTTCAAAGCTCGTCGAACGGAGATCGACGAACTGTGAAAGATTTTAGAGATAATCGTCGAACGGAGATCGACGAACTCTCTGTGACTGAAGTTATTTTCGTCCAACGGAGATCGACGAATCTGCTTCAGAAAAATTTTCGTCGAAAAGAGCTCGACGAAATATTTTCAAACCTTCAGACTAAGATCGACGAATTTTTTTAACTACAGAATATTTCGTCGACCTCAGTTCGAAGAATTTTTTAATTTTCGCTGAACGGAGTTTGTCGATTCATATTCTGAAAAAATCTTATATCTAGGTTTTTCTTCGATCTCCGTCCCGCGCTTTCAGTTCTGTTGCACTTGATCTCTTTTGTTTGTTGCAGGTAAACCCATGGCGATTCCCGCAGGCAATCTTAGAGCCATGAAGTTTGATACAGGATTTGATATAGATTTTGAGTCGTTTCTACACTCGGATCCTATCTTCCAAGTAATTTTGCAACTGCTTGAAGATCAACAGTTGAAGAACTTGATGACCACCAGAATAAAGATAGCCGGTGCAGAGATCAGAGAATGGGTTTACACCTCCTCCTCCCCAGATGAGAACACCATGACAGGCACAATATCGGGTAATGAAGTCTCTCTTACCCCCGTTGTCCTGATCGAGATTTTTGGATTAACTAATGGTGCAGAAGAACTGAAGATTGATAGTGAAGAATTTGATAAAATGTTAAATAAGATGGGTTATTCTGGAGCAACACCCAACAAACTGCTGAAGAAACATTTATTTGCTGAATATAAGTTTCTAGTAGATGTTGTGAGCAAGGTACTGCTGGGTAAGCACACAGCCCATGACTACATTACTAGGCATCAATTCCTGGTGATGTGTGCTGTGGTGAATAAGAAGCCTGTAAATTAGGCTAAGATTATGTTTGAGTTGATCAGGAAAAAGAACACCAAGAAAGAGGTGTGTATTGGAGGGATTCTGGGAATCTTCCTTCAGGAAAAGGCAGTTGAATCACTGGTCACACCGACCATATTCATTAATGACTCCAAGAGGCTCACTTGTGCCCTATTTGGCAGGTGGGAGAGGAACATCACCAAGCCATCCAAGGCTTCTTCCTCTTCCTCCAGGCCTTCTGAGAGTACAAGGGCTATTCTATCCACTCCTCACCCTGCTGAGGATGTCCCTCCTCCACCTCCACCACCTCCAGCCATCCAAAGTCATCCCCAGATGGTACACCAACTCCCCTCCCCAGTTCATACCCCAGTCCATTTTCCAACACCAGATGCTACACCAACTCCACCCCCTCCATCATCTTCAGTACCTCCATCACAAACTCATACTCACTCTCATACTCCATCCCCCCCATGGTACACCAACTCCAACACAAACTCATATTCACTTTCATACATCAACTCAATCCCCAGATGGTACACCAAATCCTCCTCAATCTCCTCTTTCATCCCACCTTCTAGACATCACAAATGAAACATTCTTCTCATCCCCTATATTCAATCTGCTCATCTCCTTACCATCCACACATACATCTCCAGTCCATGCAATTCCCAGTCACTCACCATCACCTCCTCCACCATTTCTGTCTCCACTGAGACCCCTCCTGCATTCCTGCAACTGGACCCCTCCATCATTCCACCTCTTCTAGCACTTCTCACTCCCCTCCTCAAAACCCTCATAGCAGAGGCTATTTCACCTCTTGCTTCTTCCATCCCTTCTCTTGCTGCTCAAATCTCTTCTCTCTCCATCCCTCCTTCTTCAGTCAGGGGCCTGGCTCCAGTACCCACTGAAACCAGGTAGGGGGAGATACTCTGTGAAGAAGTAGTAGCAGCAGCAGCAGAAGCAGCAGCAGAAGCAGCAGCAGAAGCAGCAGAAGCATAAGCAGAAGCAGCTGATGATTTGATTGATTTAATCAATTTTATTGAATCTGATATTGATTTGGATGAGGCAGTCACAAAGGAAATACAAACGTTTGGTGATTACATTATAAATCCCACAGTAGATCTTTTAAATTTGTTGAATATTTTTGATACAGTTCATTTGAACTCTCTTCCACAATACAGCATAAAGTCATCCATGACTATAGTTCCTTATACCTCCCCAATAAGCCCCAAGGTTGCCAAGCAACTCAAGGCTAGTTTTACAAATACAGAGGCTCCTGTTATTCCATCTCCACCCAGAGCTGATTCCTTCATTGTTTCATCCCCTCCCAGAGTCATTTCTGCTCCAACATTCCTTATGGATGATAGACCCATGTCTGATCTTGATGAGTTGATCATGGCTGATATTGAAGAAGAGAATAAATCAGTTGATGAAAGCACTGCTGTGTATAATTCTGCAGCTCAAGCTCCAGTACTTCCTCCAGCCCCTCCCCAGGCATAAAACCTGTTGATATCTACAGAGGCTTTGAAAGAATTTAGTGTTTTATATGATAATCCACAATACTCCTCAGATGATGATGATGATGAAGAGGATTCGGATGACAGTCCCTCTGCTAAGAAAAAGAAAATTTCTAAGAAAAGTAAAGCCCCTCTAGCTCCTGCTACAAAGCCAAACCCAACAATGTTACTCCATACTATATTCTTCAGAATATTACTCCATACAATGGCATGACAGCTTGGATGTGGCTGTCTAAAAATCAGCAGAAGGACGGGAAGAAAAGTAGGAAGTATTCACCTCCTCCACAGAGATACAGGAAAGACCCTCCTCCTCCTCCTCCACCTACTGCTGGTGCTTCAGGCTCTTCATCTCAGAAGACTACCCAATATCAAACCTATCAGAGGCATCAGGGTAGATCCTCCTCCTCTTTTGGAAGCAGCCAGCATAGGCACTACTCTTCAGGCAGGCAACAACAACATCAACAGCAACAGCAACATCTAAAACAAACTATTGAACATCAAAAGGCTAAAAGTCCAAAGAGACCTACATCCCCTCCTGTTCCTTTGTAGGACCCAGAAACACCTACTACTGCAAGGATGGCCAGGTTCCAAGAATTGGTTGGACTATCTATGATCAACAAATCCAAAGCTTAAGGAAAGGATGCCTCACAATACTCAACAATGTCCAAATACAGGAAGGAGGAACTTAATAGGTTTGTCAAAGCTAACAAATTCTTTAATGTTGATGACTATATGAAATTACATCCAGAAGCTGTGGTGCCAAGGGCTACTTCCCTAAATATTATTGGAGCTACTGACATGATCATGACAAAGACTCAAGCAGCCAATCCAAATAGGGAAATCAAATTCACCCAGCTTGCTGATAAAGCTAAAGAGGTTAAGCAAATGGAGCCAAAGCAGAAGAAATAAATTTTAACTGTTTAGTCTTTCTGTTGTCTTAAAACTGTTTATTTATTTCCTGATACAAAGCTCACTATATATATATATATATATATATATATATATATATATATATATATATATATATATATATATATATATATATATATATATATATATATACTGCATATTTTAAAGTTTCATGCCAGATATATTTTTCTTACTTTGTAAATGATTTGTGTCTGTAATTAGTGACCTCACCCAAATAGGGGGAGATTGTTGGATCCCTAGTTAGATTTGGGCTAGGTTCACTAAACTAGGATTATTGACCCACCTTGTATAGTCAGGGTCATGTCTGTGTCCTAGAGTCTAGGCCATGTACTTAGAGTCAACATTACATGGACCAGCCAACAACAGACTGCAGAAGACTCAAGACTTAGAGAAAAATCAGTTTCAGGAAAGTGAGTTCGATGTTCGTCGAACTCAGCTCGACGAAAGCCGTGCTCAGCTCGACGAACTTAGAGACAATTCTCTGAGTTGAGCTCGACGAACTTAGTTCTCAGGTCGACGATTTCTGGATGCCCTAATTCAACATTCTAAGTCTAGAAACATATCTCTGAACTCCAGTCGACAAAGTTAGATTATCAGCTCGACGATTTTAGTGCATAGAATTGGCAAGTGTTTATCAGAAAGTAGTTAGTTGTTCTTAAGTCGAAGATCTTGGATCTCAGGTCGATGAATAACAATTATCTGGTCGACGAACAACAATTATCTGGTCGACGAACATGACTTCTCATCTCGATGATCTTGGATCTCAGGTCGACGAATTCTGTTCTTTGCTCGACGATTTCTGTGCAGTTCCAGACTTGGATTTTTCCTTCCTTCTGTCCTTATTTTATTCCAGTAATTTCTGATTATCAATGCTTAATATTCTCTGAATATTACCGTTAAAAGCAGCATTGATTATGGCATTCATTAGGATTATTACTTGCCGTTTTTTAATGAGACAGTTGCGGAAATCCAATTAATTCAGACATTCTCTCCAGCTGAATTTTGCATTCTCCAGGCCGTCGGCAATCAATGAAGGAAGGAATTCAAAAATTCAAAGGACAAATTCCATTGGGAATATAAAAGTGATTTTTCTCCTTCTTCTCAATAGTGAGACACACAAGCACAAGATATAGCACACAGAGAAGATATACAGCAGCATTCATTCAAATTCTTCTTTGTGCAGAAAAAGAATCTGGTCTTCACCTTGACACTGCCGAAGAAGAAGAAGAACATCCATCCAAATCAAGAGTCTTCTTCATTCTTCACTCCAGGATTCTTCAAGGACGACAAATCTTCATCAGTCAAGAAGTTCCTGGATCTCTTCTGGTCAAGGCTAAAGATAGAAGACCTACTTACCCTGAAGCAAAGCTCGAATCTTCTTGAACAACTCAATAACTCAGGGGGAGCTTTGATAACATTAAAGATCCACTAGTCTTCTCAGTTGTATTTGAGAAAGAGAAGACACCATAACTCTCTCACCCCCTCACTGTACAAAGGGTTCTTTAACTGCCTTCAAGAGTTATTCTTTGGTTGCAAGTTACCTGATCAAAAGACTTGGGTTGGTTTTTGAGCAGCTGATCAAAAGCTCATTGGTGTAAGTCACCTGATCAAAACCTGTTATTGGATTCCTACCAGGGTGGTAGAAGTGTGGATGTACCCAGGTTGGGGAACCACTATAAAAATTCTTGTGTTGTCTGGTTACCCTCTTTCCTTTTTGTTCTTGTTGTGCCTGTGTTAGTTAGTTTTGTTGATCCTCTGTTAGTTGGTTTAATTTTGTTGTGCCTGTGGTAGATTAGTTTATCTTAGGTTACTCTTTTACTTACACCAAATTTTGGTATCAAATAGCTACCCTACTTTGTAGATTTTATTGACAGCAAAAAATTTTAAAGATTTAAAAGATACTCTATTCACCCCCCCCCCCCCTCTAGAGTATATCAGGTCTAACCCTCTCTTTTATCCTCCACCACTACTTGGCAATATTCGACCATAGCCTTATTCCCTCCCCCAGACAGAGCCCTTTCCCCCTACCCAAAATAAAACCTAGCCGCCACCCTTCCACCTTCCTCTTCAAAAGTCGGCCACCACCTCACCAAAAACCAACCACCTATATCTCAAGAAAAACGACCCCCATCATTCTACAAACCCGACCACCTCTTGTCCTTGTGGTGAATTCGCCCAAGACATATAAGGTTGCCTCCTTGTGGAATCCAACTCCGGCGTGAAGTGACGAAGGCGGACAAGTTTCCTCTCCTATCGGCGTGACTCTGGCGGAGCCGTTGAAGGGTGATCCAAGTAGAGAAACCAGAATCATCCATTCTGGTTGGGTAACGATAATTTTCTACATTCTTGTGTGTTCTTCTCTTAGATTAAATCCTGTGGTGGTTTACTTTAGCGTAATTTTGGAAGCATTGAATTTTCGTTGCTTTCTCTATGGAATTTTGTAGTTCATCTAATTTTCATTTAGGTTCAAGATGGTCTTGGCGGGCCCCGTTTTCTTTGGTTGGGAGAGATCTAAAATTACCAAATTATTATTTTTGGTATATCTCTTTTGGTACAACCTTCGCTCGATCGGACCGAGTTTGTCCTTTTAGCCGGAAAAAATATTAGTTTTTATAGCCCTTGTTCGATCCTAATCGGTTTGGCTACCCGTACGCTACTATCTATTTGATAGAATTATATAAGGTGTGGGCTGCGTTGACGATTGTGCGAGTGTAGGATTGGAATCATTGAGAGGCATACGTGTTCGTCTGTAGATATATTCGGTGTCAACGCGTGGGCCTGCATCAATTTGGTATCAGAGGGAGGTTCACGTCAATTTCCTAATTCGCACCCTCCCCTTTTATTATTTTCACCATCACGCATTTGCACGTTTCATTGCACAACAAATAAAACAAATTTTAAAATTTTTGGTGTACAAATAGCGGCCTATACTTTTATTATTTCAGCAAAAAAATTAAAAAAAATTTATTTTATAATCTTCATATTATTTATAGCAAAAAAATAAAAAATATTTATTTATTACCTTAAGTAATTGGCGGGAACAATTACATCTTTGAAAATTAAATAGGGTCAAGTTATTTATTCATTGCATGTGCACCGGTTCAGCGTGAGTTTTTCCCTCTGGTTCTCACTGATATGACCTATGACATTAATGTTTCCCGATTAAAATCCTCTGATTCCATGTCGAACGTTAGGAAAACAATTTATTTACCCGTAGTGAATGAGATTCTAGAATTGATTAGGCAACTAACGCCTACCCCAGCCTTGCCATCATACACTAAGGATTCTAATCTTCCCCAGACTTATCTTCACACTAAGAGTGAGATATTCACCTATGATGGTTATGGGGATCCCAAATATTTTAGAGACTGGCTTAAGTGGGTAGAAAACTATTTTGATTGTCATGAATGGGATGACCACCAAAAGGTTAACATCGTCCGAGAGCGGTTAATAGGTCGAGCCCGCGTGTTTTGGTTAAATGAAGAACATCATGTTGGTAGCTATAAAATTGCTTGGTCGTACATGCGTAGCATACTCTCGGATCACTTTGATCCCACCTACCTACGTACTAATAGCACCACACCCGTTAGCAAGAATAGTTTCGTCACTAGACCCGTATCTGCTTATAGGAGTGAACATACGCCTCAGGATAGATCCTATCCCCATAGAGGTAGTAATACCCAAAGTGTGCCTATTCACACCTCTAGGGAACATATGCCATTTAGACGACAAAATTTGAACTCGAAAGAGGTTACTACTAGGGTGTCTGCTCCTTTAGCCTCGATATATAAGCCCCCTGATATAGTGACTGATACCCATAAGGGTGCTGATGTAGATGTGGTATTTTTGATCCTGAGGATGCTGATGTTGATATATTATCTCTGGATTCTAAAGATGACAAGCTAGGAGACAGTATTTCTTCACATATGATAGTGCCCGACTAGTCTAATGATTCTGAAAGTGAGGGAATCCCTAGTGATTTAGAAGATGATGTATGGGATGATGCCATTTCGGTTTGTGAGAGTATTCTATTGCATATCACTTGCCCTACTAGTGTTGCGTCTGTTCATCCTAGTATTGAGTGCCCTCTCCAGGATACGATGTAACGACCCGGCCCTTTAAACCAAGCATCGTCGGCCCACCGTACCCTTCATGAGCCGATGGCTTGTCTCGCCCCACGGCACCACTGGTAGTAAGCCTAAACATCAAGGCATGCAGGCCCAATTCACCCCAACCAAATCTCCATGCATGTTTATCAGCAGAGGTATGTTGTTTCCATGGGGTCTTGAGCCCGCAACCTTGATAAGAGAGTCTTAATATCACGCGTCATCACCAAATGAGTTGAGCTCAGTTGGTGATGAGGAGTGGTATTAAGACTCTCTTATCAAGCTTGCGGGTTCGAGACCCTCAGCTCAGTTGGTGATGAGGAATTGTATTAAGACTCTCTTATCAAGGTTGCGGGTTCAAGACCCCGTGTCAATAACCTACCGCTGCTGATAAACAGATGCGAAGATTTGGTTGGGGTGCACTGGGCCTGCGGGCCTTGATGTTTAGGATTACTACCAGTGGTGTCGTGGGGCGAGAGAAGCCACTGACCCATGAAGGGTGTGGTGGGCCTCTGAGATCTAAACCCGGGTTGCTGGTAGGTCGGCAGCGCTTGGTCTAAAGGGTCGGGTTATTATATACGATCCCCATCGCGTTTGAGCCTATGATTACACCCACTGAGACTTCATCTGACTTACCTGAGGAGCCTGTGAGTGAGGATTTCTCTATTGTCATTGATGACTCTGACTTAATGGATGTCTCGACAGATTGTGAAGACTCGCCATATGTGAGAAGGTTATGTTTGGATGATTTTAGCACTACGAACCCAAACGATAGTTATTTGATGTTACGACCATTGTCTGAAGCTCAATCTGAATTAAAATTTTCGTCGGGTTTGATTTTGCCCATTTTTGAGACCGTTACTGAATCTGAATTGAATGACTTGTGTAGTGTGTTGGAAGAAATTACAAGCGAGGAAGTGGTATTTTGGGACGATTCTTTGGTTTTACCCCCGCCTAAGAGTTCATTGATGTTATCACCGATAGGTGAAATTAATTCTAATTTGGATTTTATCTCGGGTTTCAGTTTACCGACCCTTTCTCCTATTTTTGTGCCCGCATTAGTTAGCATTTTAGGACATGAAATTGGTAGTCCTAGACTGAGTTGTTGTGACGCGCCAACTCTATTAGTCCCTATATTGGCGTTGTCTCAGCGCTTAGATCTTAGTCAGTTGAGCGCACTAGTTTTTGGTCTGGTCACCACACCGCGTAGATCTGACAACGCGTCACATTTGACTATTCCTTTCTATGCTTGTCCGGCTACGGTTCTATCCTCATCTGTTTCTACTTCTTTGGCTATTGTGCCTCTGGATGTGGTGTCTCCTTCACATAGCTATATACCACACCCGGTCGCACGAATTTATCTACAGCCTTTTGATGACCCTCATTCCCACCCGTTAATGACCACGGTTAGGCCCCATAAGTTGTATAGCTCGCATATCTTTTCACACTCGGGAGCGTCCAACTCTATTATTTATGATGAACGGTTCCCCTTGGTATATCTTCATGCCAAGCGTGAAAATGTTAGATATAAATTTAGAACTGCGAATTTGGAGCCAATGAAAGTCATCTTTGATTATAAGGCTCCGATGCTCGCTGACTTAACCCCTTTATCCTCCGTATTTGGGTTGAGTCACGTAGCACATGGGTTCACACCTCATGGTAGTAATATACTTAGGCGCACTTTAAAAAAAAATACTCAATCAAGTTGCATCTTATTATTATTCACGTGCTAGTTGCTCGCCGAATGAGATCATGCACGGATGTAAAACACATGTGCCTTTTAACTTGAATTCGTTACCCCTGTCTTATAAGACATGTCAACTCACACAAGTTTATGTCTCTCATGTTCATAAATTATATAAGCACATTAGTGAAGCACTAACCATACAAATGACATTTTTTCAATTTCATGCTATCTTACATAAAAGAAGGTCTCACTATGAGATTGACGATTTATTTTTGGTGTGTCTCGTCCCTGAACGGTTGCTTTCGGGCACTATAGAAAGTTGACGAGTTGGCGAGCTGGACCTTTTTCGGATATTAAAAAAATTAGGAGAATACGCATATCATTTGAAGTTATCCACCGATTGGGGTATTTCTCCTATTTTTAATGTTTCTGATTTAACGTCATATGTTTCTCCACCACTTGAATTATCTGTCTGTTCGTTTGGGTAGTGAGCTTGTGCCTGGATCGCTCTCTTCATCGGTCTTCACTGAAAGTACGTTGGTTGTTGATATAAAAACTTGTTTTCCTTTATTGCCTAATGCTTTTCCAAGGTTCGCCAGGACCACCTTTTTGCATGACAGGATACTCGAAGATGAAGTGCTCTCCTCGCCAAGTGGTGTTGTCTACTGGTACGTGTTCTTTTGGATGATGCTCTCCTGCACCGGTACTTTCAGACCAACTCATCGGTGATGAGTAGTTTTGAGTGGGGGAGGATTGATGGAGACAACGACCCTCAACAAGTTGAAGATGATGACGACGTGCTTACTGAAGTTCTTTCTCCGCCTCCAAATAAAGACTTGCGGCGCCATGATGATCATGTCTAGCGAAGCCATAATATCCGCCCTCGGCGCAAACCAATCTAATAATTATTATTTGAATCATTTCTTTTTATTGCAATTTTTATTTCATTTTCATGTAATGTTTTAAGTTAATGTGTGTGTTGAATTTTAATTTTGGGCTACATATAGCCATAACATTGATGTAAGCCTATATATAGGCATGTATGGTTCTCATATTGATTAGTGAAGAATGAAATTGAATTGAACCCTAATTTTTCCCTCTTGAGAATTCCCTCCTCTTTCCCTCCTCTCAAAAATTTGACTAGCCCCCCTCCTCCCCTCTCCTTTGTCGCCAGCCTCTTTCTCCTCCTCTCCCTATTCGGCTCCCTCTCCTCCTCCACCACTACTTGGCAATATTCGGCCATAGCCTTATTCCCTCCCCCAGACCGAGCCCTTTCCCCCTACCCAAAATAAAACCTAGACGCCACCCTTCCACCTTCCTCTTAAAAACTCGGCCACCACCTCACCAAAAACCAACCACCTCCATCTCAAGAAAAATGACCCCCATCATTCTACAAAGCCGACCACCTCTTGTCCTTGTGGTGAATTCGGCCAAGATATATAAGGTTGCCTCCTTGTGGAATCCTACTCTGGCGTGAAGCGACGAAGGAGGACAAGTTTCCTCTCCTATCGACGTGACTCAGGTGGAGCCGTTCAAGAGTGAGCTAAGTAGAGAAATCGGAATCATCAATTTCGATTGGGTAACGATAATTTTCTACCTTTTTGTGTGTTCTTCTCTTAGATTAATTCCTGTGGTGGTTTACTTTAGCGTAATTTTGGAAGCATTGTATTTTCGTGGTTTTCTCTCGATTGAATTTTGTGGTTCATCTAATTTTCGTTTAAGTTTGATAGGGTTTTGGCGAGCCCCGTTTTCTTTTGTTGGGAGAGATCTACCGTTACCGAATCGTTATTTTTGGTAGATCTCTTTTGGTACAACCTTCGCTCGATCGGACCGGGCTGGTCCTTTTAGCTGGAAAGAATATTGGTTTTTATAGCCCTTGTTCGATCCTAATCGGTTTGGCTACCCGCATGCTAGCATCTATTTGATAGAATTGTATAATGTGTGTGTTGCGTTGATGATTGTGCAAGTGTAGGATTGGAATCATTGAGAGGCATACGTGTTTGTCTTTAGATATATTTGGTGTCAATGTGTGGGCCTTCATCACATTCTTAGTGACTCCAGTCCAATCTGAGTCCTCACCACCACCCCCAGGATGGCAACAACCGTGAGCATTTGAGTCTTTCCGGCCGAAGCCTAAGAGTTGTCCTTCTATGCCAATGGTAAGTGCCAAGTACCTTAGGTCTCTTTAACCGACCACATAGAGCGGATACGGTTCCACTCAACCCGTTGCTCATACTGCCATGTCAATTTAAGTCATCGGCGTGGATCAAGCTTCTCTGAGGCCCATCGTATCGATCATACAATAATACATAACCCGGTTATGCATAAGGTGGGCTCTCAGGCCATAAATCTGGTCTCCCAGAGCACACAGCCCCACACACTGGCCCCCAGGTCTCCTCGATACAGGCCTCACAACAGCGCTTTCACAGAGCTACCGTCGGTGGTAACACTACCATCATGCGGTATCTGGAAGAAATGTGTTTCTGCCCAGTTTTTCAGGTGCCCCTTCGGGTTAGTCCCCAAAGTTCCCTGATGTAATCTACCGCGTAGAAACCCGAAAAACAAATAGCACGGAGTCTTCTTCAGCAATACATGCATAATGAAACATCACCAATCCAGACTAACCCATTCGGATGGGCTTCACACACCATGCCTATGTTCGTACTTCGATTCCGAACTCTATATGCAAAACTATGGGGATAATCCATATCTACCCGAAGGAATACCTCACGCTCACCGCACACTCGCGGGAGAGGGTTTCTTATGCAAAAGGAAGAGTACTTCATATGTCCAAGTAGAGAATCGTTACCCTTTGAGATTTCTTCAGTGTCATGCCCAAGATCTAGATGGATGGACGCGACCGCAACGACCATGCCTCCATAAATCCGGACTCGGCTTGCGAATCGGAGCTTGGGAAATCCTATGGCGGCGGGATCTCTCCCTTCTTCTTCCTTCTTCACTCTCCCTTCTCTCTAGTACTTAAAAAGAGAGTGTCAATGAAGAAATGAGTTGGGAAAACCTAACGCCCGACTATATACCCATAGGGGCATGCACCAGTCGTAGGATCTCCGAATAAAACCAGTGGACAGTCCTGATTCCTCCAATAATTCAGTTTACGAGAGCTACCGACGTGCGGTAGGAAGTTACCGCAGCGCGGTAGAAAGTTACCGCCACGCGGTAGCCCAATCGTTCGTCTTCTCGAGGATGCTGCCGCTTAGAAATCCAATTGGGCGGCGTCACGTGGACACATCATAACTGATACGCTACCACCACGTGGTAGAAAACTATCGCCGCTCAGAAACCACAAAACTACGTTATCGTCTGCGGTACGGTTAACGCCACGCGGTAACAACCCGAGAGCTCTATCAAATAAATTATCCAGCTATCGCCCCGCGCTACCGCTACTGCCGAGCGCTAGCGATTCTCGAGAATGTCGAGCTCTAAGTGCCCCAACCCAACCATCGAGCGGACTACCGCCACGCAGTATACATTAACGCCCGGCGCTAGCATGCGCTGAGACGCCGAGAGCGTCGAGAGCATCGAGAGCACTGACTTAGCGCCAGCGGTAGGTCTACCGCAACATGGTACCTCCCAAAAAGGGTGTTTTCTCGACCTGGGGCATTACAAATGACCCCTCACTTAAAGAAATTTTGTCTCGAAATTTAAAGTTACAGGAAAAAAGAAAGAGTAACAATACATCAGGTTACCTTAGGGAAAAAGATCGGGAAACTCCTCCCTCATAGTTTGCTCGCTCTACCAATACAACTCTTCTCGGTCACAATTGTCCCAACGTACTTTGACCATCCTGATGGCTTTATTACGGAGTCGCTTGACTTCCACATCCTCATTGCAAATGGGCTTGACCTTCATCGTCTTCCCATTATCGACCGGCACTTGATTCGTAACTACCACTTGTGTAGGCTCTTGGATGTCCTTCCGCAGCACTGAGATGTGAAATACATCATGCAAACTGCTCAACTCCGCCGAAAGAGCCAAATGTTAGGCGGCTTCAGCAATCTCTACCAAGATCTCAAAAGGTCCAACATATAAATTTAGATTCACGTGCTAATTTTAGAAGTATAGAATCGTTGACTTAACCCCTTTATTTAGATTCATCTTCATGCCAAGCGTGAAAATGTTAGATATAAATTTAGAACTGCGAATTTGGAGACAATGAAAGTCATCTTTGATTATAAGGCTCCGATGATCGCTGACTTAACCCCTTTATCCTCCGTATTTGGGTTGAGTCACGTAGCACATGGGTTCACACCTCATGATAGTAATATACTTAGGCGCACTTTTAAAAAAAATACTCAATCAAGTTGCATCTTATTATTATTCACGTGCTAGTTGCTCGCCGAATGAGATCATGCACGGATGTAAAACACATGTGCCTTTTGACTTGAATTCGTTACCCCTGTCTTATAAGACATGTCAACTCGCACAATTTTATGTCTCTCATGTTCATAAATTATATAAGCACATTAGTGAAGCACTAACCATACAAATGACATTTATCAATTTCATGCTATCTTACATAAAAGAAGGTCTCACTATGAGATTGACGATTTAGTTTTGGTGTGTCTTGTCCCTGAACGGTTGCTTTCGGGAACTATAGAAAGTTGGCGAGCTGGACAATTTTCGGATATTAAAAAATTAGGAGAATACGCATATCATTTGAAGTTATCCACCGATTGGGGTATTTCTCCTATTTTTAATGTTTCTGATTTAACGTCATATGTTTCTCCACCACTTGAATTATCTGTCTGTTCGTTTGGGTATTGAGCTTGTGCCTGGATCGCTCTCTTCATCGGTCTTCACTGAAGGTACGTTGGTTGTTGATATAAAAACTTGTTTTCCTTTATTGCCTAATGCTTTTCCAAGGTTCGCCAGGACCACCTTTTTGCATGACAGGATACTCGAAGATGAAGTGCTCTCCTCTCCAAGTGGTGTTGTCTGCTGGTACGTGGTTCTTTTGGATGATGCTCTCCTGCACCGGTACTTTCAGACCAACTCATCGGTGATGAGTAGTTTTGAGTGGGGGAGGATTGATGGAGACGACGGCCCTCAACAAGTTGAAGACGATGACGGCGTGCTTACTGAAGTTCTTTCTCCGCCTCCAAATAAAGACTTGCGACGCCATGATCATCATGTGGAGCGAAGCCATAATATCCTCCCTCGGCGCAAACCAATCTAATTATTATTATTTGAAGCATTTCTTTTTATTGCAATGTTTATTTCATTTTCATGTAATGTTTTAAGTTAATGTGTGTGTTGAATTTTAATTTTGGGCTACATATAGCCATAACATTGATGTAAGCATATATATAGGCATGTATGGTTCTCATATTGATTAGTGAAGAATGAAATTGAATTGAACCCTAATTTTTCCCTCTTGAGAATTCCCTCCTCTTTCCCCCCTCTCAAAAATTTGACTAGCCCCCCTCCTCCCCTCTCCTTTGCCGCCAGCCTCTTTCTCCTCCTCTCCCTATTCGGCTCCCTCTCCTCCTCCACCACTACTTGGCAATATTCGGCCATAGCCTTATTCCCTCCCCCAGACCGAGCACTTTCCCCCAACCCAAAATAAAACCTAGCCGCCACCCTTCCACCTTCCTCTTAAAAACTCGGCCACCACCTCACCAAAAACCAACCACCTCCATCTCAAGAAATATGACCCCCATCATTCTACAAACCTGACCACCTCTTGTCCTTGTGGTGAATTCGGCCAAGACATATAAGGTTGCCTCCTTGTGGAATCCTACTCTGGCGTGAAGCGATGAAGGTGGACAAGTTTCCTCTCCTATCGACGTGACTCAAGTGGAGCCGTTCAAGGGTGAGCTAAGTAGAGAAACTGGAATCATCCATTTCGGTTGGGTAACGATAATTTTCTACCTTCTTGAGTGTTCTTCTCTTAGATTAATTCCTGTTGTTAACCCCTCAGTCCGCAACATCCTACAAGATGCCAAAACCCCCCTTTCAACACGCGCGGACTCAATTTGGCAGTCCGCCCAGTCCGACAAAGTAACCAATCGGCCACCAGGGATGGTACCCCAGCAGCGGACTCAAGGATTTGTTCGCTCAGTCCGCCACGACTTGGGATCTCTGGATTCTCTACAATGGCGGACGTAGTGTCTCGTCCGCCCAGGCCGCCGCCCTCCAGCAGGATCGCGCCCAGCAACAGTGGAAGCTCCAGCCCGCGAGCCCAGTCCGCCCCTTCTGCGCAGACTGGCGTGTTCTTTTCTTTTTGCTTCCCGTCACCGCTGCCCGGTTCTCCTGTACCCCGGGCAGCCGGTTATTTTAGCCCAGCCCGTTTGGGCAGGCCCCCTATCCTATAAATAGGGGGGAGGTGGTGCCCCCAGGGAACGCTGACTCGGACCCAGGAGCCTACTTGTTAAAGGCTGCGGACTCAAATCTTGTGCCTTGCGGACTCCTCCTCGCTCTGCTCTTGTCAACCTTTTCCTTTCACTTGTAACCAAATCTTTCTTGAATCAAGGGAAAGCCCGTCGCAAGAGAGGCATTCAAGCCGCGACGGGCGAAGTCTGTTGTTGTCGTGGCTCATGGCCCTGCTGTTCTTCCTGTTCTCTTTCGCTTAGTAGATTACTACTCGCAGTCTCTCTATTCCCCGGTGCTCGAACCGTTAGCTGGTAGAGCCCGACCCCCCTTTGTTTTTCCGTGCATCAACAGTTAACACGCGGTCTTCCGATTCGAGTAGTGTTTTGAATTCAGCGGACGGAGATGTCAGACCGCAGAGCCCGCTCTTCAGACCACTCCAGTTCTTCAGAGGACTCTCTTTGGGACGCAATTGAGCAAGCTCGCCTTGAGGCCGAGCAGTCCCACCGGCAGATCGACCAGCGTCTCGACGCAATTAGCCAAACCATGCTCGTGCTAGCCCAGCGGCTTGGTACTCAGGCCGTAGCAGATCCAGCGGACTTGCCAATCTGCCAGACTCCAGCTCGCCGAACTCCACTTCGGCAGTCGCCAGCCACTCCTCAGAACCCTGCTTAGTCCGCTGGCCCTCTGCGCCCTCAGGAGGAGCAGTTTGCTTTTAGGAATTTCTTTAGAGAAGCTGCCAGGGGCACTCCTGCCCGCCAGCTTCATTTTGCTGACCGCCAGTCCGCCGAGCCCGCGGACTCCCCGGCTTCAGTCCGCCCCTTCTACCCCACAGAGTTCGAGACTCCGTCTCCCTTCGTTGATCGAATCTGATGGGAATCGGCTCCGAACAACTTCAGGGAGCCTCGCATCCCATTCTATTCAGGAGGGACTCATCCAGTCTCTCACCTCCAAGCATTTGAGGGGGCAGTTGCTTTGAGATGCCTCTCAGATGCAATCAAGTGTAAACTCCTGGTTACCACTCTCGAAGGACAGGCGAGAGAGTGGTTCTATGAGCTGCCTTCGGGCACAATCTATTCTTTCGCAGAGCTTCGCAGCTAGTTGTTGCTGAGGTTTGCTACCTCTAGAAAGAGGAAGAATGGGCCAGCTGCCCTATTTGAAATCAAACAAAGGGATAATGAATCAGTGGCGCGATTCGTTGACCGCTTTCGGAGAGAGATCCAGGCGGTAAGGAATGTGAACCCCGATTATTACAAGGTCGCCTTGATCCATGGCCTCCGGGAAGGCCCCCTGAAGTTTAAAGCAACAACCAAGGCACCTGAGACTTATCAAGAGTTGATCGCCATGGTCAATCGTTTCATCGAAGGAGAAAATGCCAATCTAACCTATGTCTCATCCCTGACAGCTAAGGTTGAAGGAAGGGATGCCTCCGCTTCTTCCTCTCGTAGCAAGCCCCTCGCCCAGACATCCAGCCTCCGTCTCAAAGAGGCAGAAACTTCCGCCACAAGAAACCTTTCCTTGGCCATCAACAGTTTCACAAGCAGAGACTGTCGTTGGCCGCCACTCCCGCCGTTCCATTGCAAGCTCTTCCCATCCTCCAGCAGGCAGCCTTGCCTGCTCCAAGCCAATCTGATGCAAGCCTCATGGAGGACGTTGCAGATCTGGACATTGACGAAGTCATCCAGATCTTGCAAAGGAGATCAGAAGAAAAGAGGCAAGAGCCTCAGAAAGTGTGGAAGCCAAGGAATAATGCACAATATTGCTAGTTCCACAAAGAAAAGGGCCACTTGACCAAGGACTGCCAGGCCCTTCGCATGCTGATAGAGAAGCTGCTCGCCGAGGGCAAGATTTACTTGGCCAAGAAGGATTCCCCTTCTTCTTCGAAGCCATCCACCTCGAAGGGAAAAGAAGTAGCTGAAGCATACCAGGAATGTGTGGAGGTCGAGGACGAAGGCCGTCTGGGGCTGATCAACATCCCGGTGGAGTGCTTCGATGCAGATGATGAAGGGGTTCTGGGACGCCTCTTCTTTATCCATGGTGGAGCAGGGACCGAGTCTACTCGGAAATCTTCAATTTCAAGGGTCACCCGGGCAGAGGTGGCCTCTTCTTCCTCCGTTGCTCCTCCAAGTGAGGTTGTCACCTTTGGTCCAGCAGATCTAACCCAAACAGCCAATCTGTTTGATGATGTTGTAGTGATCAAGGATGCGGTTGGGGACTTTACAGTTGATAGAATTCTTGTTGACACAGGCAGCTCGGTCAACCTCCTGTTCAAGTCTACTTTTGAGGCCCTAAGGACCGGAAAGCCTCCGCTTTCCACTGAGGGGCCACTCTATGGTTTCTCGGGAGAGAGAAAAGAAGTGGAAGGTAGCGCCATCCTGCCCGTGAAGCTTGGAGGGGAAACTAAGCAAGTGCAATTCATAGTGGTTGACGCCCCCAGTAGCTACCATGCCATCTTTGGCAGTCCCCTATTAAATAAATATCAAGCGGTAGTTTCCACTTACCACCTTGCCATCAAGTTCTTTGCAGATGGAAGGATGTGTCGGGTTAGGAGTGACCCAAGGAGAGCAAGGGAGTGCTACATCCGCACTGTCAACATGGTTGAAGCCAGCCCTTCCCTTGCTCCAGCAGCAGCTGCAGAAGCCTCTCCCAGTTTAGAAGCTGCTGTTGATGAAGGTGCTCACCTAGAACCTGCCCAGGTGACGCCTGGAGTCCCCATTGCTGAGGGGGAGGAGAGGAAGCTCTCCATCAACTCGGAGTTGCCTGAAGATCAAAAGGCCAAGCTGATTTCCTGCTTGCTGAATAACCTGGATGTCTTTGCCTGGTCAGCAGAAGACATGCCAGGAGTGGATCCTGAAGTTGCGTGCCACCACTTGAATGTTGATCACGGCTGCAAACCTATACAACAAAAGAAGAGTGACATGGCTACAAAGCTTGCAGAGCCAATAAGGGAGGAGGTCGCAAAGCTCCTCAAGGATAATTTTGTTAAAGAAATTCAATATCCCACCTGGATATCAAACGTTGTAATGGTTAAAAAGCCAGGGGGAAAATGGCGAATGTGTGTAGATTTTACCAAACTTAATAAAGCATGCCCTAAAGATTGCTACCCCTTGCCTCGGATAGATTCTTTAGTTGATTCTGCGGTAGGGTACTCTTACATGAGTTTTTTAGATGCGTTTTCTGGTTATCACCAGATAAGAATGCATAAGCCTGACGTTCCTCACACATCATTCATTACTAATGATGGTTGTTATTGCTACCTTGTGATGCCATTTGGGCTTAAAAATGCCGGTGTAACCTACCAACGGATGATGGACCGTGTGTTTAACCATCAGAAGGAAAGGAACCTAGAAGTGTATGTAGACGATCTCTTGATTAAGAGTAAGTCGTTTTCGCTGCACTTACTAGATCTAGCAGAGACGTTCGCTACTCTGAGTAGATACAAAATGAAGCTTAACCCTTTGAAATGCACATTTGGGGCGAGTAAGGGGAAGTTTCTTGGTCATCTCCTTACTCCAGAAGGACTTGCCCCCAATCCTGATAAAGTGAAAGCCATTCTTGATATGCCTACCCCTCGTTCACCTAAGGAAGTTCAACAGTTAGGGGGGAGGCTGGCAGGTCTTGCAAGATTTCTCTCTCGGGTTGGAGATAGGAGTGCTCCCTTCTTCAAAACTCTCCGAGGAGCATCCAAGTTTGAGTGGACGGAAGAATGCTCCCAAGCTTTTGAGCAGTTGAAGATGCAACTAACCTCAGCACCCCTGCTTCAGAGTCCCCGGCCAGGAGAGATTCTTTTCTTATACCTAGGGGTTGGCCCTGAGGCCGTCAGCTCCGTTCTACTTCGAGAAGAGAGCGGGAAACAATTCCCAATTTACTATGTTAGCTATATCCTGAAGAGTGCTGAAACACGGTATCCGATTTTGGAGAAGTTAGCCTTGGCGCTGGTCATTTCAGCTCGCAGGCTCCGTCCTTACTTTCAAGCACATTCAATTCAAGTCGTCACCGATCAGCCTTTGCAGGGTGTGTTGGAAAAACCAGAGCATTCTGGCAGACTAGCTAAGTGGGCAATAGAGTTGAGTGAATTTGAAATCTCTTATGTGCCCAAGACAGCCATTAAAGCTCAAGTCCTAGCAGACTTCTTAATCGACATGCCAGAGTCCAGTTCTGATCGAGCAGAAAGGTCACCGTTAGCCTGGACCATCTACGTTGATGTTGCCTCAGGCAGAAGTTCTTCTGGAGCAGGAGTGGTTCTCATTAATCCAAATGGTGTCAGATTGGAGCAAACCATCAAATTTTACCTTCCAGTAACCAATAATCGGGCCTAGTATGAATCTTTGCTAGCAGGCTTGAGGCTTGCAAGGGAACTAGGAATCGATCACGTTCATATCAAAACTGATTCTCTGGTAATGGCGTCACAAGTCCTCGGTAACTACGAAACAAGAGAGCTGATCTTGAAGAAATATCTTGCCCTTGTGAAGATAGAAGTCGGCAGGTTCAAGAGCTTTACCATCGAGCACATTCCTAGAACAGAAAATGAGGAGGCAGATTTTCTTTCCAAGTATGGGATGCCTTCAAGAGGAACAACTTCCGAGCTCTTCCGCCCGGCAGTGGTGGAAGGAGATTTGATGCAAGTGGATCAATGCACCTCCTGGATGGACCCATTCATTCTCTATCTGTCAACGGGAGATTATCACCATTCAGTCAAAGATAAGAAAAAGTTCAGAATAAAGGCAGCTCACTACTTCTTAGTGGCAGGAATGCTCTACAGAAGAACCTTCCTCTCTACCATGGCCTAGTGTGTTTCAGAAGAAGAAGCTCCCCTTATTTTGCAAGAAGTTCATTCAGGAGAATGTGGAAGCCACTTGGGAGCAAGAACCCTGGAAAGACGGATCCTACGGCAGGGTTATTTCTGGCCCACTATGAAGAGAGACTCTGAGGTCTATGCAAGAAAGTGTGTTCAATGCCAGAAGTTTGCTCCACTTCAACTCCAAGCAGCTCAGTCCCTCAGATCGATTGCAACTCCTTGGCCCTTTGCGGTTTGGGGAATGGATCTCATTGGTCCCTTTCCCATGGCAAGCGGGCAACGGCGTTTCATCATCGTAATGATCGACTACTTCAACAAGTGGATCGAAGCCAAGGCATTGGCTAAGACAACTACTCAAGTCGTCAAAAACTTCATTTGGGGAGAGATTGTCTGTCGGCATGGGATACCTATGGCAATAATCACTGATAATGGGCCACAATTCAACAACTCAGAGATGATAGATTTTTGCAAGCAGATCGGAACAGAGCTGCGGTTTGCATCAGTCCATCATCCCAGAAGCAATGGCCAAGTTGAAGCAGCCAACAAGCAGATCCTCAATTTGCTCAAAAAGAAAGTGCAGAATCTCAAGGACACCTGGGCTGATCAGCTTCCATCAGTCCTCTGGTCCCTTAGGACAATGCCATCATCCGCAACTGGGGAGACTCCATTCAAACATTCTCATGGCTCAGAGCCACTTATTCCAGTTGAGTTTGAAGTCCCGTCACCTAGAGTTCTGCTTGCAAGAGAAGGCGTTGAGGACTGGATTGAGTTGAATAATGAAGAGATGAGGTTCAGCTTGGAACACATCGAGGCAATCAGAGATCAAGCAGCCATAAGGCAGGAGGAGGTCAAAAGAATGATGGCCCGCTACTTTGATCAAAATGTAAGGATCAAACACTTCCAAGTGGGAGATCTAGTTCTAAAGAAAATTGATGCCGCTGCAAGAGCTGGTTTAGCTGGAAAGCTTAATCCAAATTGGGCCGGCCCTTTCATTATCAAAGAAGTGTTAAAAAGCGGCGCTTACCGCTTGCAGACATACGAAGGAGAGGATATGCCACATACATGGAGCGGGGATGATCTCAAACGGTTCTATTCTTGAACCTCCTTTTTCTACTTTGTGTATCCTCTTCAAGAGCCATTATGAATAAAAACTGCTTGCTAACGCTTCTTCAAGTGTTTTGTCTATGTAATCATAACAGATGAAACGCTAAGAAAGATTTCAAAAACGGTTCTGCCCTTGGACTCTCCTTTCTTTCTTATGCTTCCTTTGCAAATACATTATATTAATCAAAGGATTCATACTTACACTTTTTCTAGTGTTCTCTCTTTCTTCCTAAAGACCTATAACGGTTCCCTGACACCACGAGACATCGCTGAGTCCAGCTAGACCTCCCCTAGAGCTGTTGTCATTAGCGTAACACCACGAATACCACTGATGCTTAAGATCACGGCAGTGAACCGGTCGCACAAGTAATATAAAATGGGGGTTTTCCCAAGTATCGATCTCACAAGGAACACAGTAAGGTGGAGTTAATTTCGAGGAGGACTTGAGATTGAAGTCCTTAGGTCGGCGATAACGATGGGGGCTTTGATATTGCGGACAAAGAAAATAAAACACTATCAACTACTCCTATGCAACGCCGCTATGCGATGCTTCGCCAGGCGGGATGGAAGACTAGTCGGGCCGCTATGCACCGAATCACTAGGTGGATGGGCGAGTAGGCTTGCGGATGAGGAGGTTAGAATGGCAGAATGAGGGTCGTTAGCACCTCTTCGCAACGCACGCTACTAGCAATTGCTAGTGCGGCAAGGGTGGATGGTGGTGGATGGATATATGGCGCACCTCAAGCAACTAAAGCATAAACAAACACAGAATCACATAGACATGAATCTAGTAAAGTTTACATCTAAAGTGCAACTACATCAATATAAATGAAGTTTTAACACACAAATACAACAATAAAGGAAGAACAAGGCAAGAGATCGACCGAATCTGAAGTATTGCTGAGGATTCACGGTTGGAGTCGTCGGGTTGTCAATCCGCGTCCAAGCTTGGTCCTCAACTGCGTCCGGGGTAGAGAAGGGCTGTCACCACCTTCTAATGGCCCGTCTTCTTCATCTCACGATAGCGGACGAAAGTTGCAAGCTTCCCTTTGCTTGATGGCTATGGCGTTGAAATTTGAAATGAACCCAAGAGATGATGGAGGAGGCCGAGAGGAAGCTCCGGCTTGGATTTGGCGGTGAAAGCTTGGCCGGAGCACCTCCCTAGGGTGGAAGATGAAGGAGGACGGCGGAATCCCTCCTCGGAGATGAAAACGGCGGAGGAAAATGAGCGATCTACGGATCCTCCGGATTAGGGTGAGACCTGCACTATTTATACAAAAGCAGAAATGAACAATGCGCACGATCACAGGCGCACGACCAGTGGTCGTGCGCACTATATCCTGTGCTCGTGCGCACTGGCATGGAATATCAGGAAGAAGAACTGGGATAATGCGCACGAGAAGTAGCGCACGACCAGTGGTCGTGCGCACTAAGTCCAATGATCGTGCGATTACCCAGACATGACTCCAGAAATGAGGAATCAATGCACACGATCAGTGGCGCACGACCGGTGGTCGTGCGCAATATGTCCAGTGGTCGTGCGCTTACCCCAGGCTGATTCTGGAAAATGTAGAGTAGTGCGCACGATCAGGGGCGCACGGCCGGTGGTCGTGCGCATTAGATCCAATGATCGTGCGCAGTATTCCTGTTTCACAACCATCCCGGAACACGCACACGACCCCTGTACTGAAAGAAAAACCAATCACTGATATGTGCAGACATTCCAGGCAATCACAAAAAGGAGTACAAACAATAAAAACAAAAAAATACACAACCATGGGCTTAAATGTGCACTTCCTATGGAAATATAGGCAAGATGAAATATATATGATAATGAACTAAAAGTGAAGTGCAAATGCGTGAAAACTAGCCCAGATGAGTCCGAAAATAGGTATATAAAGTGGACTCATCACACCCCCAGACTTAACTATTTGCACGTCCCGAGCAAACAAAATCTAAGCAGATAGGGAAAAATACTAGTTAACAAAGAAATTGCGATACGAAGTACCATGCGAAGTCGCATGCTCGCGCGCGTAAAAATATAATAGAAGAAATTTCTAAGTATACAAAATAGTTTATACTTTTCACAATGTGTATCAAAATTTTATTATTACTCACAAATGGAATCACGGTGAATCACCCGGTCATGCGTAGGGAGAAAGTATACTAATCGCTAGGCGAGCATTGTCAAAGATCAGGGCTCAGGATAACCTCCAAAGGATTCTACCAATGTCGGTGACCATATGCTTGCCCTTTCGCATTCTCTCCACGGCACTGGTTTTGGTCACACACGAATCAGTAGGACTTTAGGTGAAGAGATGGGGCTTGGGTTTCGGTGAGGTAAACAAAGATAAACTGGAAGGCTATGCACCTAACCCAAATGAGCTAGTATACAAGGAATCCATCAGCTAACCAAAATATATGCGGGTACACCACACCCCCAGACTTAACTTTTAACATATGGGTGTGTGCACCGCCTACTCCAAATATAATCACATTTCCCAAAAATATTTTCAATTTAAACCTTTTCTTTTCACTTTTTTTTTCTTTCTCTTTTTCTTTACAAATATTTTTCTTTTTCTTTTTCTTCATTTTATTTTCACAATTCAACAAATATAACATTGGAGCACATCCACATAATCACAAGTAAAATCACCACATCACATCCCAACATTAAAAAATGTAAAACTCTAAAGCTCGACTTGGGAGTGTGACTAGGATTGGCTTTGAGGCTTTGGTGAAATAAAGGTGGAGTTGAATCAAAAGGAGGGGTAGGCACAATGGGGCTAGCGAGGACAAGACGTCAGGAACGGTACAAAGCTCAACCGGGCCAAAATGATGGCCTACATCACGCTCATGCATGACTAACCTATACCCATGCTTCAAGAATAGCTTGGGGCAAGTTCTTAGCCAACGAGAAAGACTATCCCTTCTCCCAACTCGAGCAATACGAACCTAACAGCCGTTTACACACATCCCTAAGCTACTGTCGGATTCACACCGGATTCACCAACTTTTGAGTAGAATGAAAAGGATTTATGCAATTAGAAAAATATAAAACTAAAAGCATACAAAAAAATTAAATCTACTTCAATTTCTACATGAGACGAGAGCAGTTGACTAGAAACATAACAAGGCCAACATTTTACTCCGTCTCACAATCCTAAGCCAGCACCATAATTTTCTCAAATCTAACGAAGAAATGAGTTTAACTCGCAGCACGCAAACAGCTAAGCACGCGCTCATGTGGGTGCAGTGGTGTGTGATGCAATGAACTAATCAAAATATAACAATAAAAGCTTCTAGTATGCACATGAGATGTGCACGTGCAATAGGTAACAAATAATGGCTCTCCCCCAGACTTAAGCTAAGCAATACAGTATATGATATAGAAATTAAAATCAGATAGAAATAAGGGGAGAGGTTACCCAATACTCAGCTAGTGAGCATACCAGAAGACGCGTGGAAACCTGAAGTAGGCCCGCCATACGAAGAATCACAACCCCGCCAATGCAATTTTCCATGAATACCTGCAGGGGTGAGCTCCGCAAAAACAAAACAAAATATACAAAAAGAAATACTAAAACTAAAATAGACAAGAAAAATAGAATGCAGAAAATGAAAGATAAGTACTGGGGTTATTGTCATCCCAGCCCGACTTATTCGGCTACTAAAAGGTTCTAGCTAATGGGCCTATGAAATAAAAAATGCACAGGTAACTGGCCTAATATCCGTTGCGGTAGCAAGTACCGATATGGAGATAGAGCAGTTACCCCTCTGCCTAAATAATAATACCTGCCCAACACAGGTAGAGGAAATAGGAAGTAAGAAGAGAAGGAGCGCTGGTCCTCACTCTTCTCACCACAAAACACATCCTTGCCTAGCAAGGTTTCGTCCACCACAAGTTTGCTGGGGGCGAAGGTGACGGCAGGGGATTCCACTGTGAAGGAGGTAGGAACCTCCTCACACAAGAGGATGCGCTCGTCGACAGCCTGAGCGCAAGGCTTAACGTCAACCCAACTTACCCGTGGAGATTCAACCTGCACAGGCTCAGAAAAGGAAGGTGGGTCAAGAAATAAAAGAGACGAAGAACATAAAGAAATAATCGGGGGAATGATCTCGGTTTCACTCCCCAAAGGCTGAGGTAGAAAAATATCGTCAGTAATCTCGACAATGCTACAAGGCTCGGCTGACTCCATAGAAGCCTCACTAAGACTTGGACTTCCTCCTTTGCTATCAAGGGAGAATCCTCGACACCAAGAAGGTTGTCCTCCTCCATGGGAGTGGAAACAACCCATGTATCACAAGCCTCAACTTGTGTTGCATTGTCGAAAATGTCGCCAGAGGCAACTGAAGTAGAATGCACAAAAGGCGAAAGAACTTTGCTTGAATAAAAGTCAAGCGCAGGTTCCTCACAAAGAATCGGCTCCACGCTTGGAGATGTATGCACAGGAGAGATGGGCTCAACCATGTCGAAGCCTAGATCAATAACACATCTGGCGGTTGTGTCCACATCATTCCCTTCAACAAATGAAGGTGACAGGGATACATAACCAGATGATGAAGGTGTGCCACCAAGGGTAGGAGTCGGGATGATCCGGATGTCCGGCTCATCATCCTCTTCCATAACACGGAGGTACTCGGCACAATCCTTCAGGACATGATCTGTTCTACGACAATACAAACACTTTCTCCCATTATGTTGTGGTCCTTGTAGGATCGGAGAGGAATAGGAGAACGGTGTATGTGGCGAGGACGATTGACCATAAGCTCGGGGCACAGTGTTCGAAAGGCTGTACGAATACAGCATCTCATGCATTGTGCGCTGAGGCTTATGCTCAATATCTCTCGTAGGGCATTCATGACTAGCGTGGGAAGGCTTCCCACACCAACGACATTGGGCATACGAATATCCCCACATGGTGTCGAAACAGCAAATTTGAAATAAATTGTGCAAATTACTAAATCCAACAATATATTACTACAATTGACTAAACAAACAATAGAAAGGAAGGCAAAACAGAAATAGAACAAAACAAAAGCGATTTACAAAGGAAAAGGAAAGCAATCTCATGTCTTCCTCTCCAGAAACTCACACGACTGTGTTCCCCGGCAACGGAGCCAAAAAACTTGATGCTTAAGATCACGGCAGTGAACCGGTCGCGCAAGTAATATAAAATGGGGGTTTTCCCAAGTATCGATCTCACAAGGAACACAGTAAGGTGGAGTTAATTTCGAGGAGGACTTGAGATTGAAGTCCTTAGGTCGGCCGTAATGATGGGGGCTTTGATATTGCGGACAAAGAAAATAAAACACTATCAACTACTCCTATGCAACGCCGCTATGCGATGCTTCGCCAGGCGGGATGGAAGACTAGTCGGGCCGCTATACACCGAATCACTAGGTGGATGGGCGAGTAGGCTTGCGGATGAGGTGGTTAGAACGACGGAATGAGGGTCGTGAGCACCTCTTCGCAACGCACGCCACTAGCAATTGCTAGTGCCGCAAGGGTGGATGGTGGTGGATAGATATATGGCGCACCTCAAGCAACTAAAGCGTAAACAAAGATAGAATCACATAGACATGAATCTAGTAAAGTTTACATCTAAAGTTCAACAACATCAATATAAATGAAGTTTTAACACACAAATATAACAATAAAGGAAGAACAAGGCAAGAGATCGACCGAATCAGAAGTCTTGCTGAGGATTCACGGTTGGAGTCGTCGGGTTGTCAATCTGCGTCCAAGCTCGATCCTCAACTGCGTCCGGGGTAGAGAAGGGCTGTCACCACCTTCCAATGGCCCGTCTTCTTCGTCTCACGATAGCGGACGAAAGTTGCAAGCTTCCATTTACTTGATGGCTATGGCGTTGAAACTTGAAATGAACCCAAGAGATGATGGAGGAGGCCGAGAGGAAGCTCCGGCTTGGATTTGGCGGTGAAAGCTTGCTCGGAGCACCTCCCTAGGGTGGAAGATGAAGGAGGATGGCGGAATCCCTCCTCGGAGATGAAAACGGCGGAGGAAAATGAGCGATCTCCGGATCCTCCGGATTAGGGCGAGACCTGCACTATTTATACAAAAGCAGAAATGAACAATGCGCATGATCACAGGCGCACGACCAGTGGTCGTGCGCAATATGTCATGTGCTTGTGCGCACTTGCATGGAATATCAGGAAGAAGAATTGGGATAATGCACACGAGAAGTGGCGCACGACCAGTGGTCGTGTGCACTAAGTCCAATGATCGTGCGATTACCCAGACAGGACTCCAGAAATGAGGAATCAATGCACACGATCAGTGGCGCACGATCGGTGGTCGTGCGCAATATGTCCAGTGGTCGTGCGCTTACCCCAGGATGATTCTGGAAAATGTAGAGTAGTGCGCACGATCAGGGGCTCACGACCGGTGGTCGTGCGCATTAGATCCCATGATCGTGCGCAGTATTCCTGTTTCACAACCATCCCGGAACACGCACACGACCCCTGTACTGAAATAAAAACCAATCGCTGATATGTGCAGACATTTCAGGCAATCACAAAAAGGAGTACAAACTATAAAAACAACAAAATACACAACCATGGGCTTAAATGTGCACTTCCTATGGAAATATAGGCAAGATGAAATATATATGATAATGAACTAAAGTGAAGTTCAAATGCGTGAAAACTAGCCCAGATGAGTCCAAAAATAGGTATATAAAGTGGACTCATCAACCACGTGTTGCGAGGAGATTTCGCACCGTGTAGTGGGAGCTTGCAGGCTCTAGTGCGGTAGGATTTTGAACTTCGGATCCCGGCTAGTACCTGACCCCACCTCTGCATTATGGAGGGAAGGGTGGTTGTAGAGCTCTACCATGCCTCATTTTGGATATCGTTACAACTTTGATGATCTGGTGAGGAAAGCAATGTCATGCGCACCTGCCCACCGATCATCTTAGCCTGTAACCCTCGAACACTCCGTGGTACCCTCAAGCAGTGCCTGCAGGAGGCCCACAACTTAGACTGTACTCCAGGCAAGAGGGCAGGGAACCGTTCCGCCAAGTATCTTGCTCTTCGCAGGGAATCTTCCTGGTGCGGACTGGTTTTCTCTATCCGCACAGTCCGCCGGTTTTATTTGGGTTGATCATATAGTATGCGGCCTGGTGAGGAAAGCAATGTCATGTGCACCTGCCCACCTGGTCGCAAGCTATAGGTCATTTCTTCTATTTAGTGCGGACTGGTTTTATCTATCCGCACAGTCTGCCATCTTCTTTGGGTTGATCATATAGCCTGTGGCCTGGTGAGGAAAGCAATGCCATGTGCACCTGCCCACCTGGTCGCAAGCTATAGGTCATTTCTATCTTGGCGGACTGGTTTTCTGTATCCGCTCAGTCCGTCGGTTTCCATGAAACCGCAAGCTATAGATTATTTCTGTTGGCATATATACGAACTGCGAAATTATATCAGCTAAGTCCGCCAAATGGTTTCCATATATTACTTAAAGTTAATAAAGAGAATTGCGGACTGCTACTAGAACTCAATGAAGTCCACCTGACATTGTTATCAGCTGGCTATTTTTGTTTTCATTTTTTAAGGCGAACATTGAATGGATTGATAAGTTGAATTCTCTAATCATCAAGTCTCGTTATAGATGATCTTAGTATCATGCGGACTGCAATTGGAACTCAATAGAGTCCGCCTGACAATTTCTTCTCTTTCCAACGACGGACAATAATTATTTCTAATCAGCAAGTTAAAAAGCTCTGAGATTTATCAGCGTGTCGTGCGGACTGCTAAGTGTCGGTGCGGTGAGCGTGGAAAAAGAAAGAACATCGCAGAAAGCACACATGCAAAAATATCCTTTCTATTTCATCAAAAATTTATACATCTATTCGGCGGACTACAGTCTTGAGTCTGCCACATTTACAAAATCAAAAAGATAAAAATACATTAATCTGCAGTCTTTTGCTTCTTTTCTGGAGGTGCAGGGCTTTCGCCAACAATATCGACTTCCGGAGAGTAGCCCCCTGAGCCGCTCCCGCTACTATCTGATCCTGTGCTTGAGGCGGACTCGCTATGCGAGCTCCTGGCCGCAGAGGAGGATGCAGAGGTGCTTCACTCGGCGGACTGATCTCCAACTTGCCGGCTTGAGCCGGCTCCGTCCGCCGTCTCCACGGCGCCTTGCCCTTCGCCTTCTTCTTCTTCTTCTTCTTCTTCTTCTTCCTCTACTTCCTCGCCTTCTTCCTCAATGATGTCCTTGCCCTTTTTAGCCCGCTCCATCGCCGCGACCTGCGGTGCCAACTCAGGGAAGAGCTCCAAGAAAGGGACGCCATCCACTCCCTCCTTTGTAAAGCCGCTGCGGATAAGTCACTCAATGGCGACCTCGACGGTTTCCTTCACGAAAGGGAGCATGGCGGCCTGGAAGCTGTTGTTTTCTAAGTCATAGGTGACCTGCGCAAAACAAAAAGCAAACATCAGACAGATCGCAGAGGACAGCAAATTAAAGTCACTGCGAATTCGACTCACCCCAAGCTCTTCTCTTTGTTGCACAACCTTCTTCCCCAGTCGCGCACTCCTCTCCTTTAGCGCCTTATTATCTTTTTGAAGCTGCTCATTATGCCTTAACAGGTCTCTGGCCAGGGTGGCTACATAGTGGTTCGTCACCACGATGTTCGCAGCGGCCTGAGAGGCTAGCAGAGGGAGGTCGGCGGTGGGCACCATCTTAAGGTCGCTCAAGTTGCGCTTTCCGTAGAGCGCGGATATCGCAATATGGGCGTGGCGAGTTATCCGCGGACTCTTCCACGAAGGGAGTGCGGTGGACAGGCGGACGTGTTTGTTCTTGCTATGCCAGTGGACCATAGGGTTCCCCCTAAGATCCTTCTGGCTGATGCCAAAGCCGCTCATGGTGAAGCTTTCAGAAGAAGAGTAATCCTCCACAGGATCCCCTTCCTCCTTCCTCTTCCTTGCGACTGCTTCTTTCTTCTCCTTTTGTGTAGGAACAAAGCCGCTAGGCATCTGCGGCAAGTTGGCGGGTACCGCCAAGGTCGCTGCAAAAACAGATGGGGTAAACACCAAGGTCGCTGCGGATACAAAGTTTGAGTTCGAAAGCTGCTTACGCTTTTCGGGCAGAACGTCCGCTAAGCTCGCCAGTAGCGGAATGTAATGCTCGATGTCAAGCCTGGCATTGGCCAAGAACTCGACAATGGCGGATTCCAAGTCATCCAGCTGCACACCCTTGAAGGCAGAGTCCGCGCGCACCTGCGGATAGATGTGCGCGAACCCTAGGTCGCCCTCAAAGATCAAGAACCTAGAGGTCTAGTTGTGGATCTTGTTGGGAAGGCCCACAACCTTCATCCCTCTGCAGTAGAAGTATATCACCCCCTTGTAGGGGCGGCCTCCAGAAGCGGTTATGGAGCGGACAAAGAACATCTTGCGAAAGACGTTCATGGAGAAAGCAATCTTTTCAGATCGCAAGTAGGAGATGAAGATGCAGATCGCAGTGAGTGTGTTGGGCGCGAGCTGACCCGGCACCATTCCATAGTGTTCAAAAATTTCGGCTAGCTCCCATAGAAGCGGAAACTTGAATCCGCTATCAAAGTGATCCACTGGAATGGTGATCTGGGTAGCGGTTGAAAAGTTTAACCTTTCCTGGTGGGCTGGAAGGCGGACGAGAATATTCGAATTCGCCATCTTCTTCTCGACAAAGGCCTCCAGGTCGGCCTCTGTCAATGTGCACTTCCGGTGGTCGGCGGAGTGGAAGGCGACAGCAGCATCAGTACGCGCGGACACCATTTTACAGGCCGCAGGGTTCCTTTTACTTCAATTGTTTCCTGCATAGAAGAAAGCGGTAGGGCCTATTTATAATTACAAGTTTTGACAGCTTTTTGACCAGGCCGCAGAGCTCACAATTCCAATCTGCATAGTCCTCAAGAACCAAACCATTCACGCAGCAAAAGTTAACGATAACGCGGACACAAATGTAGATTCAAATGCCAAGAAAAATATAAAAGCAAAAATTATGGCGGACACAGCTTTCATCCGCCCAGTTCGCAATGTTTCCTTCCTGCACGTCAGACATAAGAGGCGGCCACAGTTTCAGTCCGCTTAGCTCGCAAATTTTCCCACCTGCAGAAGTTAAATTACGTGAAGCGGACATAGCATTAGTCTGCATAGTTCGCCACAGATCAGCAAAAAAGCAACATAATTTGCGGATATATGATTAAGTCCGCGCAGTTCGCGACACAGTTCAATCTACAACAGCATTGTTTAAAAACACAATTATACAAATCAAATAAATTAAGTTCATGGCAACACGGACTCAGCGGTCCCTAGTTTCGGTCTGCGCTTGCTTTTCAGGTCTATCTCTGCACAAGTGAGCGGCTTGGTCGCTCATTTGAAGAATCCTGTTGTACAAACGGCAGATATGATGGTGGATGACGTTTATGGTCCGATGCATGTGGGCAGCCTCGCGGTCTACCCGGCTAAGGGGCACTATTGGCTCTGCTGCCGGCCTTGGCTCCTCATCCGCAACCTGTTGACCACCCGCCGGTGCTGCGGCCTCCGGAGCAGCGCGATCTTGCAATTGCGACCTATGCTCGGCAACCTCAGCAGCTCGCTTCCCTTTCTCTTCCCTCGCTAATGCCAAATGTTTCCCCTTGTAGAAGCGGACATCGTCCGCGAGTCTCCTCTTTTCCCTGTCGGATCTCTCCAGCGCCCTGGAGATGCTGGCGATCTGGTACTTTAGGACTTTCTCCCACTCCGCGGACGCCTTCTCGCGCTCTTCCGCCTTCTTTAACTCTGCTTTAAGATTCTGAACTTCAGCTTGAAATTTTTCTAACTCTTTGATGATGTTCAGGCTGGGCAGCTCATCTCCTGCGGATTCTTCATGTGAGACCGCGTCAACACCAGTATTCGGTGTAACCACGAACTCGCCACTCTCAATGGAGCCCGGCGGCGACTTTCTACCTGCAAGAAAGGAAGTCAACTTCATCATTCAAAAACAGTCCGCGGCGGACACAAAGAAAGGATGAAAGATCACATTTAGATATAGCTGCAGCGATTTGCCGACTATCGAGAAAGACAGGCAGCCTTGCCTGCTCCGGGTCAAAAAGCCTTAACCGCTTCTTCCATTCGCGATGGACCTTAGCTCTTTTCTCAGCAGCAGAGCTTTTCGAAACCACGATGTCCTCAGTTTCAGTGATAATCTTGACTGGTCTCGACTTCCGCGGCACCAACCTGTAAAGCCACTGACGCTTAAAATACTTAGGTGCCGGTTGAAGTTTACCTGACCGCAGTAGCTCCGCAGCAGTCCGCAGGTCCTCAGCGCTCTTGTCCGCCGCGACCTGCTTCGAGGCCGCCTCCACCACAGCTACTTGAGCAGCAATTTGCTTCTTCTGCTCCTCTATCTTCTGCTTCAACCTCTCCCTCTCTTCTTCCTCCGCAGCGGACAAAGAAGGGAGTTCGCTACCTTTATTCCCAGTGTCCTCCTCCTCAGAATCCCATTTTTCGAATTTTTGGGGCATTACATTATTGCCCTTTCTATAGGAATTTCATTATTCTAGTGACCATACATGTTATCATGGTCATACCTGTTAAAAGGAAGTCTTACCTTTTTAAAGGTGGTCTGAGGCTCATAAGTTATTTTCTTTCCCTTAGCCTTGGTTGTAGCTCTCCTCCTATTGTAACCTACTCCACCCCTGAGTTGGGCAGAGAAGCTATCAATAACAGGCAGCATAGTCTGTAACTTTGAGAATTTGGCCACTAGAATCCTCTCCTTAAGGAGATTCTCTTCAAGTTCCTTAATGACCTTGTTCTTCTAATTAATAGTGCTGAATTAGATGATTGTCATCCCTTTCAGCTGGCTGATCTCCTTGCTTATCTGAGTTAGTTGGGTAGCAGACTCAAGTAATTTAGACTTTTCCTACTGGAGAGAAATAATCTCCTTAACTTGCTTCTTTACAAGATTATTGCTCTTATTTAGTGCTTCTAAAAGAGCATTATACTTATTAACCATATGATCAAGATCATTATCATAATCTGAATCATACTCCTCATTGGATGATGAGGGTGCTTCATATTTTACATCTATCTCATAATCTAGATCAGAAGATAACTTGTTTAAGATTATTATCACATCAGGATTGGAGTCATCTTGGACATATTCATTAGTCATGGCCATCAAGCCACAACTCTCTTCTTCCTCATTATCACTGTCTGAGTGTGATAAGGGAGCTCTGATGTCTATTCTTGCAGCAAGTCCCTCCTCTTCTTCATCTTGAGCAAAGAGCCCAATGTAGGCATCTTATTCCTCGGACTCAGATGAGTCTGAGTCACGCTGACTCCACCACTTCTCCTTCTTTGCAAGGAAAGTCTTTTTCAGACTTCTTCACCTTATAATGCTTTTTTTCTCCTACAACCCCTTTCTCTTTTCTCTTGACTGGGCAGTCAACAATGACATTCCTAGGTCTACTGCATCAGTAACCAATAATATCAGATGAAATAAGTTTACTAGTTTTAGGGCCATACCGGTCACCCTTTGAGTCCTCAGATCTATAAGATTTGTTGAATTACTTCTTGGAGTTAGAGGAGGAGGAAGGTTTTCTCTTCCACTGCTTCCTCCTTGTCATCATTTTTTTGAATTGTTTGGAGAAGGCATCAAACTCTCCATATAATATTTCATCATCAAAAGTGTTGGGCCCAGAATATTCTGACAAAGTTGCTTTCCTGGGAGGAGAGGGAATTCTCTCCTTGTTCTTCCTTGATCCCGCAACCTTGAGGGACACAGACTTATCCTTCTGGTGAGACTTAACAGTATCCTCCTCTTCCTTCCTAGAATTTAGCTGCATCACATAGGAGAGCAACTTCCCAAAAAGTATGTGGGGAGTAATGTTGGTCAGGTTCCCTATCTACCTGATTGCAGAGATTTTAATGTCCCAGTCTCTAGTTAGAGACCTAAGGAACTTATCATTCAACTCATAATCTGTGAAGACTCTCTCATAAGTCTTCAACTCATTTACAGTCTTGAAAAACTTTTCATAGCACTCAGCTATGTTATCCTTATTTCCTTGTATAAATGCCACATACTCCTGATTTAACAAGGACTTCCTATCATCCCTTACTTCCTCAGTTCCCTCCATATACACAATCAGAGTATTCCACATCTCCTTTGTAGTTTGGCAGTGGATCAAGTTATGTAAAGTGAATCATCAATTTTACTGACTATTATATTTTTTGTTCTCTTATCCATTGTATCCAGCATAATCTCAACCCTAGTCATTTCAGCATATAGTTTTGGAACTTGGAGATTTGCATCAATGGAGGAGACCTTCATGGGGATGAATGGTCCCTCCTCAATAGTAATATAAATCCAGGGATCTAAGGCTTCTATAAATAGCATTACTCTTTGTTTACATATACCAAAGTTCTTTTTCTAGCATATGGGGAGCTTCATGGAGCTCATCTCCTTATGACTCTCACTTGAAGTCATTGTGATTAGATGGACTACCCTTGTAGGAACTTCGTCAGACTATTAAGTCCTTTTTGACCAACCTCCTCCTGATACCACTTGAAAGATAGTGGGTAGTCTAAATCATCTAGGGGTGAATATGTATACTTGATGACTTCAGTGACTTTTGTATTTATGCAAGATAAAACACAACAAACCAACATAGATCTCATCACACAGAATTTATAGTGGTTTCTCGGTATATGGGTACATCCACTTTCCCCCACCACCTATCTAGCAGTGTGCTAGACTCGGCAACCTCCTCCAAAACTCAGCTCCACGAGCTTACAACATAGATTCCTCAGAATTTCTCTTCAGGTCTACACCCAGACCCTACCTCAGGCTAACACCAGCCATACCTCAGACTTCTCCAACACCTACAGCTTAGAGTGATAGTGTAACGCCCCGAAAATCAAAAGTGTGATGGGAGGTATTTTAAGCCAGGTCTGGGACTTGGTAGAGGTCACACGGCTTAGGACACGGGTGTGTCCCAGGGGAGTGTCATGCTCGGGTTCGGTGATGGCCGTGTGGTCGACAAATTTGCAGTCGACGATCGTCGAACAGTGAACATGGCCTGAGACACTGGCGTGTCCCAGGCCGTGTCCTACTCGGGTGGTTGGCCGAGTTATGTCAGGGGTGAAACACGGCCTGGATCCCAGGCGTGTTCAACCTGACACGGGCGTGTCACATTCGACACGGGCGTGTCAAATACCCGTGTTCTTCTCGGGTGGATATTGATCCTGCGTCGATGGAGGAACACGCCCAGCTAAACGGGCTTGTATTGGATGACACAGGCGTATCCAGTCGGACACGGGCGTGTCGAGAGACCGTGTACTTTTTGGGACGCGATGCTTTCGACATCGAATGGGGCACACGGCCTTGGACACGGGCGTGTCACAAGCTATGTTCGGCACAGGTTTTGGATTTTAAGTCTGAATCGTGGCCATCTGTTTCCTTATTTTGGGATCCGACGGTTCAGGGCTGCTCTTGCTAGGTTATACCCGGGAATAGGGTTTAGAAACCTTCATTTCTCTTGGGCATTCTCTTTTTAAAGTTCTAGAGAGAGTGGAGAGGAAGGAAGAAGAAGGAAAAGAGATTCGGCCACCGACGGAGCTTTGGAGCCCCAATTCGCGAGCCGACTTCGAATCTACGGAGGCGAGGACATTGCGGTGCTTTTCATCCGCATAGATTTCCATAGCGCCGAAAGGAATGCTAGGGTAACGATTCTCATCCTAGGACATGTGAAGTCCTCTTTTCCTTTACATAGGTAGTCCGCTCTCGCGAGTTTGCGGTGAGTGTGAGGCGTTCCTACGGGTAGACATGAATAGTCCCCATTGTTTAGCATGTAGAGTCCGTAATCGAGAAACGGACATCGGAATGATGTGTGAAGCCTACCCGGACAAGTTGGTCTGGACCACTATAGCTACAATCTTGTTGGACGGGGATGCTAGGTTGTGGTGGGAAGGTTTGGAGCTACATCACTTGAGGGGAAGGCAACTCACAGACGTCTCGATGGAAGAGTTTTCGAGACTGTTATTGGCAAGGAACCTTCCCTCGGCTCAGAGGATAGCATTGGAGAATGAGTTCCAGAAATTGTCGCAAGGAGAGAGTAGCGTGGATGAGTATCTCCACGAATTTACTCGGTTGGGTCAGTACGCTAGCTCTACATTCGCGGATAAGGAGTGTAAGACAAACCGATTCTATGAAGGTCTGAGGGATGACTTAAGGCTACTGCTCTCGGGGCCTATGACGCAGTGCTTCTTGACCCTAGTCAATACGGCCCGGTCTTTGGAAAAGTATCTGAAGAATGTACAAGCGAAGAAAAACTCTGGTGATAAGAAGACGGAGTTCAAGGTGCCGGCTAATTCAAAGCCTGCGTACTGTAGGTGGTCTAAGAAGGATAGGAATTCAGGTCTAGCCCCTTCTTCTGGTGCTTCTGCGGCGACTATAGGTCGAACCCCTGACGCATGATTTACTTGTGGAAAGTCGGGACACTTTGCCCGAGACTGTTGGAGCGGATGTCCCAAGTCCGAGAGGAAGTCGGGAGCAACATATGAGGAAAAGGGCAAAGCGGTGGAGTCAACCGCATCCCATTATGCTCCGGCTCAACCTAGAGTTTATAATCTTAGCCTGTAGGAGGCCATTAAGCAAGCGGATGTGGTGACAGGTACGGTTTAAATTTTATTTTTTAAATAATTGTTATGCGCGTGTTACCTTACCACTGCTTGTATAGGCTTTGTTTTGACTTGTGATAATCCGGCGAGAGTACTATTTGATACGGGAGCTTCGCACTCCTTTTTGTCTGAAGGATTCATATCGTGCATCGGAGTCCCTTATTCGATGGCAAAGGACAAACTGTATGTATTGTTGCTGAATGGGTGTTCAATGCGCACGGATAGAATCTGTGGCATTAGGATTCGTATTGGGAGCCAAGAGTTCGATTTACAAGCGTCGTTACTGCCGTTGGTGGAGTTCGACGTGATATTTGGCATGGACTGGCTCTCGGAGCAGCAAGCTTATATTGATTGCAGTGGAAAGGAGGTCAAGTTGGGATCAGGTCGTGAGATGACTTTTACGGACTTGAAAGGGTCGAGTAAGACTTTGATGTCTGCTCTTCAGGTGGTGAAGGCGGTTCGTGCTGGAGCAGAGCTGTTCTTCACGCTAGCGGAGGTTGCAAAGCCTAAGCCTACGTTGGACAGTATTTCAGTGGTATTTGAGTACCCTGATGTGTTCCCTGGCGATCTTCCTGGAGCCCCACCTCAACGGGAGATGGATTTCACCATCGAGCTAGTGTCAGGTGCGAAACTTATGTCACGCTCTCCGTATCGGCTAGCACCTAAGGAGATGACAGAGCTGAAGGTACAACTTCAAGAGTTGTTGGAGCAGGGTTATGTGTGTCCAAGTTTGTCGTCTTGGAGCGCACCGGTACTTTTTGTTAAGAAGAAGGACGGAAGTTTGAGACTTTGTATCGATTACTGAAAACTAAACAAGCTAACGGAGAAGAATAAGTACCTGATCCCGAGGATTGATGATCTGTTCGATCAGTTAGTCGGGTCATCGGTGTACTCGAAATTGGATCTCAAGTTGATGATTTTTCTTGCTAACAAGTAATAATTCAATGTGATTTCATTCTACATTCTAATACAATTATGTAGATGGACTTAACTAGATTGAATTAGCATTCAGGCAAGCGCACCTATCAATCGTAATATATGAGAAATCTACATCTCGTGTCGTATTCCACAGGGTCGTTTCAACTATTCGTACTCACCCTCCCTTTATTTTCATACCTCTAAACAAAAGTGATATTTAAACTACATTAACCTAACTATGACCAATTGGATGATTCAGTGTTGGAGAAATAAAAATGATAACAACATGAAGCTTTTAAATAATTACATGAACAAATCCATTTATCAATTCAATTCTAAGCGATCATTACATGAAAGGAGTGTTACATTTGTGTAATGTAAAGGTTAATTTTTCATCAAAATTCTCTCTCGAGCAATTCCAAATCTAAACCTAAGATAGTAAATTTTCTCTCGAACAATTCACAACACTCAAGTTCGCATTAAACAGAATACCTTTATTACTACATAAATTCATGAATATTATCGCTAAATTAACATGAATTCTTTTATCCGTGTTCTAATTTTCCAAACAGAATATCTCTCGATCATAGAGTTTGAAATACAAAGTGAATTATCATCACAATATGAACATACTAAATTCATTGCAAATAACCAATTTCTCAATCTAGTCAATTGCAAATTATGTAAAACAAATAAGTAATTCAAAGGGATGATTAAACTCTTTGTTTGATTGCATAAACACAAATAAAATGCTACAAATATAACATAAACAAGGTGATACATGATTACTATAATGTTCAAAGCAAAATTCATGCAAATTAAAACATAAATTGAAGATGGATCATCAAGAGAAAGAAAGGATTCAAGGGATTAATGATTGAATAAAAAATACATAAGAATACCCTTCAATCCTCCTTGTCTTGAATGCTCCCCTTCGGCCTCCAGCAGTTCTCCAATGCAGAAATGATCCAAAAGTTCTAAATAAATTTTTCTACAGGAAATTTATATAGTTCCCTTGCAAACAGGTCGGACACGGGGTCGCACACGGCCGTGTGGCAGGCCGTGTGGACGGTTCCTAAGCGGTTCCTGGGCGGTTCCCCACGAGAAGGCGTGTCTGGTCGTGGGCCGTGTCAGATGACACGGGTATGGACACGGCCGTGTGGTTGGCCGTGTTCACCAGACACGGGTTGGTCTGCAGCCGTGTGCAAAGATGACACGTGTTGGCACACGGCCGTGTGTCTGGCCGTGTGGGTTCCAGCGTCTGAGCCAAATTCTTCAGCTCCAGGTGCATGCTCCAGGTGCATAGGACACGGGTAGGCAGACGGCCGTGTGTCTGGCCGTGTGCACCAAATTTCTGTCCTGTCATCAGCCATGTAGACTCCGTGAACTCCTCTGTTTGCTCCGAAACTTTTAGGTCCATTGGTTGGCATTACCTGCAATAGAAAAATAATAGACTCAGAAAATGGTTTAAAACAAGAACTGACAAGGACTTCTAGATACGCTCTTCTATCTATGATACGACAATTTCTTTGATATTATCATGAAATCAACACCAAAAGGGGCAGGAAATGGTAGACATGATTACAATTATGATAGTAAAAAGCCTATCATAATCGTACTCATCAAATACCCCCAGACTTAGATGTTTGCTTGTCCCTAAGCAAACTAATTCAAACACCTGGGTTACCATTAAATAATTTTGCCTCCGCACACTGGTTGCTATGAATTTAGGAGAACTTTGGTGATGTAATTGCATAGGAAATAATTTAGCAGACTTTTCTAAATATATATTTATCTTAAAATTCCTCTAGTATATCATTTTAACTATCTCTCACTCGCTTTTAGAAATAAAAGTATAGTCATCTTTAACAAATATGAGGAGAAAATAACAATCTCTATAAGATACGTATTAGTGTTTCAAAGCTTATAAGTACTCGTACTGATAATCATGAACTTACCCTTTTTACACCCTCATCACAGCATAATTTAGAATTAGTAAGGTTGGATCCTTAGGACTTGAATTTTGGTGTAGCCTTTTTGGCTTAGGATAGAAGATTAAAGGTGAGGTAATCAAGGATAATTTTGATGAATTTTTCACACCTAAATCTTGATTGAGCCTTATGTTGGAAAATACCTTAACATATTTCAATTTTATGTAAACACCCCCAGACTTTGCAATTTGTATATTTCCCACATTTTGAAGGGCACTCTATTTTTTATATACATTTTTTTTTAACCAAGGGACCATAGTAGGGATCATTCCAAGTGGGTGCAAGTATACACGCACTCAGGCCACATATCACTATGTCTTTTTTTTTGGGTTCAAGGTAGGGATCATTCCAAGTGGGTGCAAGGATACACGCACTCAGGCCACATATCACAATGAACAAATCATTCCAAGCAGGCATCAATGATAGGTGTGCTAATAGGTAGGGATTTGGCCTTGGTGAATTTTAATAGTAGAGCATCAAAAGGATGGGGATTAGGTTCAAATGGGGTGTGCAAGGATATCATGTTACAGGTGTTGGGATAACAAGGCTCATGCTATCCAATAGGAGGCCTAAGTCATTTCCGCCCTTACTAATTAACTTATGTAATGTTTTGAGGAATGCTAGAGGGTGGGTCCTAGACATCAATATGGAGTATATTTTAATTTAAAGCCCTAATACCAAATTATAAAAATGTTACACTCATCAACTCACTTTATTATAGATAAATATATTTTTCTAAAATAGAGTGTTGGATAGTTACTAATATAGAGGAGTAATCTTAAAATTAAATTATATAGAGAAAATTTAGCTAAAAAGTTTCTATGCTTAATTACGAAATCAACAAGGTTAAATACTCTATGAGTCTACTTCAATTCATTTTAATCAGTGTGCGAAGGTAAATTAAATGTTTATAATCCCAAATGAAAGAAAAATGAGAGCTTAAAAAGGTCAAACAAAAATTTGTAAAGGGTGGTATAATAACTTGAGTATTATGATAAGCAGATTAGGATCAATTGTAACCACATGAATAATCATTCTACCCCCAGACTTAAATTTTGCAATGTCCTCAGTGCAAATTAAAAAGCGAACATAGAGTAAATTCATGATGATAAAAAAAACTGCTATCATAATAAGTAGAAGAGCACAGTAAAGAAACATGAGCTGTACTAGAATGCACTGATATATAAAAGCTGGTAGAACTGAATACACTGATAGATAAATAAAAAATTACAAGATACAATGCATGAAGATAGAACTACATCGATACATATCAGAAGTACTCATGGTGGCCTGTCGAATCATCCGGGTAGGAAGGCGGTGCTGGAGCTGGCGGCTGGCGAGGGCGATCCCAAGGTGGTCTCTAATCTGTGTGAGGAGATCCTTAATTTCCTGATGGTCCTCCTTAATTTCCTGAAAGCGCGGCGAGAGCTCGGTGTCGAAATACTGACGGAACTCGCGCGAGTATCGTGACTGAGGTGGAGGAGGTGCAGTAGACGACTCGCCATGAGCGTAGGTGGAACGGGGTGGAGGCACCAACGGCTCATCGAGGTCAGGGTCTATCTCATCATCACTGTCGGCCTGTACATGCGGTCCATGTCGAGCAATAGAATGTATGACCCCTCCCCGGCCCTGACGGGCGGTGACGAGGCGGAGGGCGCGAAGACTAGCCATCGTGATAGGCACGGTCTTTGCGACCACTGTCATCTGGGGAGGGCTAAAAAGATGCCCATATTCTTCACGAGGCGAGTATATAGGGGGCTACGCAAATAGACCCTATACGAGGGGTGTCAGCCTGGTGAAGAATGAACTGGGCTAGAAGATAACCGAGATGTAGAGGGTATCGTGAAGTCATGCTGTATAGGTATAACAGATCCTGCCTACTAACAACTCCGGAGCTTTCGCCCCGGCCGCTCAACGTGTGGCTGAGTAGATGGTGGATGTAATGGAGGGCGGGGGAAATCAATTTGGATGCCTTAGATCTCTTGGCTCGTAGGCGCCAGTGTCAAAAGAAATTTGGCGCCAAATAGCACCGGCCATATCGCGGTTGGGGAGCTCAAAGTGGAGTTCGGGGTAGGCGGCACTAAAAAGGAACGACTCCTCATACACCCCTAAATATTGGGTGAATTGGAGCACGGTGAGTGTATAAAATGTGCCACCCACTCGAAATGAAACTATCCCCTCGGGCGCGCGCGGTGCGTTGATGAAATTTGGCCTAAAACTGGAATAAAATGACGACAGGAACTCTAAGGTGAGTTCCCTAAAGCCTAATTCTTCTATGGCAAAAAATTGATTCCACCCTGTTACAGAAATCAGCCCCCTGACATCTCCTGCTAGGTTTATCTCCTCAAGTACGCTCCAATCAATCATGCGTATGTCTTGAAATTTTTTGGATTGCAAGCGATTGTAGCGGGCGGTGTGCGATGCATCAGTGAAAATTAGCGGGGTGGGCGGTGGGGTAGCAGCATCCCGCCTCTCCGTTGAGACTTGTAATTCCGGTCGGCGACGGCGACCTCCACTTCCTCCAGAAGACATGATGTAGAAGGGGAAAAGACGAGTGAAGGGGGGAGAGAATTGGAGAAAATGGAGCCCTTGAGTTCAGGCCACGGGTTGAATGATGCTGGGAGAGTGTTTGGAGTGAGCAAGGAAGAAAACCACACGGCCCCTATTTATACATGCTGAACACGGGTTCGCACACGCCCGTGTGCGAGCCCGTGTTAGGGAATCTTTAGCCTCGTGGAACACGGGGTGCGTCGGTCCGTGTAAAATAATGGAACACGGGTGCGCGCACGGGCGTGTGTGCACCCGTGTTAGGGGATCCGATGCCTCTTGGAACACGGGCCTGCCTCGGTCCGTGTAGTCAAACTGGATGGGGACAGTGCGTCAGGTGGACACGGGCGACAACACGGCCGTGTGTCGCCCCGTGTCGCAGCTGGCACGGTACATGAACACGGGTAGGTAGGAGAACACGGCCGTGTGGTGAGCCGACACGCCCGTGTTCAGTGTCTCGACACATCGGTCTCGACGATCGTCGAGAGATAGACACGGCTGGGCACATGGGTTGGTGCGGACCCGTGTTGTGCTCGGGATGAAATAGGCCATTTTTCGGAATTAATTCCACACGGCTGGGCCTGAGCCTGTGTCACGCACACGGCCACCCACACGGCCGTGTGTGTCGCCGTGTGCCACTCCAGAAAAATTTTTTACAGAAATTTTTTTTTTTCTTTTTCTCATTAAAATTTGATGGAAATTTTTTTTTTTTATTAACATTTTTTTCTTTAATTTTTCATTGCAACTAATTAGACTTATACTAAGCAAGAATACTTAGAAACACCTATTATACTTAATATTAAATTAATCTAGCCGGAGGCAGGTTTCTAGACGAGTGAAGTCCATAGGGATTTCACCATAATAAGGTTTAAGTCGTGACCATTAACCTTAAAATCTCCCTTCTCTGGGTGAGTTAACTCGACGGTACCGTTGGGAAAGACTTCTTTAACTTTAAGGGTACGGACCACTTAGACCTTAACTTCCCTGGGAATAATCGTAATCTGGAGTTATAAAGGAGGACTTGGTCACCTTTTTGGAATACCTTGGTTTGCGAAGGTGACGGTCATGAAATAGTTTGGTTTTCTCCTTATAAATCCGGGAGTTCTCATAGGCCATAGTTCTCCACTCATCTAATTCATTAAGTTGAAGTTTTCGCTTCTCTCCTATAGAACTAGTGTCAAAATTTAAGGAGCGTATTGCCCAATATGATTTGTGTTCTAATTCTATAGGTAGGTGACAAGATTTACCATAGACTAATCTAAAGGGGGTGGTCCTATAGGCGTTTGTAGGCGGTCCTATAAGCCCACAAACAGTCGTTAAGTTTCCTAGACCACTGCTTCCTATTCCCTTCTATAGATTTTTCTAAGATTCTCTTAAGCTCTCTATTGGAAACTTCAACTTGTCCACTAGTTTGAGGATGATACGGAGTGGCTATCCTATGTGTAACTCCATATTTTTCTAATACTTTGTCTAGTTGTCGATTACAAAAGTGTGAACCCCTATCGCTAATAAGTGCGCGTGGTGTGCCAAATCGTGCGAATAAGGATTTCAAAAATCTAATTACAACCCTACTATCATTAGTAGGCAAAGCTTGCGCTTCAACCCACCTTGATACGTAATCTACTGCTACCAAAATATATTATTCCCAAGAAACTGGGAATGGTCCCATAAAATCTATACCCCACACATCGAATACTTCACATTCAAGGATAAATTTTTGAGGCATTTCATGTAATTTAGAAATATTACCTGCTTTTTGGCAAGAATCACATGAAAGCACATACCTTGGGCATCCCTGAATAGAAGGGGCCAATAAAAACCGGAATCAAGAACCTTTTTAGCGGAGCGATTCGCTCCATAGTGACCACCAGCAGGACCTGAATGACACTGCTCCAAAATCTTCCAACCTCCTCCGCTGATACACACCTTCTTATAACAGAATCTGCACATATCCGAAAAAGAAAAGGGTCTTCCCAAAAGTAATATTCAAGTCAGAGAAAAAATTTCTTTTCTGCTGATACAAAAGTCTTTTGAAGGACCTTAGCCACAAGATAATTTGCATAATCTGCAAACCATGGATAATCTAGATGTATATTGGTAGATATGGCAAATAATGATTCCTCAGGAATGTATCAGAAATTTCAGACTCATCTAACATTGATCGTAGGGGTTTTCTAAACGTGAAAGATGATCTGCCACTAAGTTTTCCGCTCCTCGTTTTCCCTAATTTCTAGATCAAATCTTTATAGAAGAAGAACCCATCGGATTAAACGAGGCTTTGCTTCCGCTTTGTGATGGCGCGGCCCCCCTCCAACACTTCCTGATGATGACCCGGTTGTTGCGGCCCCTCAAACACTTCTGATGATGACCCGGTTGCTGCGGCGCAACAAGTTAAAGATTTGCGGCGTCATGACAAACGCCACGGACGCTAACGGAAAGCTGCGATACAACCTCCGTCCGCGGCGCGCAAAGCTTGCTTAATAATCTACTTAGTTTTATTTTAATTGCTTAAAACATTTGGCTTGTAAATTTTTATTTTCATGTTGGTGTGCTATTAAACTCTTGGTGTGTATGTAACCGCCCGATGGATGAGATTTCATCTCCATCAGGATGGTTGGATCTCTTTTGTAACTCCTATTTAAAGGAGGATATTATGATGAGTTATGCAATTGGAAAAAGAAACCTAAAGTAACCCCCCTTGAGGAATTCGGCCACCATGGTGAAAGCCATAGCCACCTCCTCCCCTTTGTGTGAAGCCAAGCCTTGCCTCCTCCCTCCCCGTTCGGGCGACTCCGGCGTGGCTTCTCTCGGTGCGACTCCGTGGAAGAAGGAAGCAGCTCCCTTCGTGTGAAACGGTGGAACCGTGGAGAGAGTGATTCTCCACAAATATTGTGTGATCTTCTTCTTGGTTGGGTAATCTTCCCTATCTTGTGTTTCTTGCTGTGAGAATTTTGTGGAGGTTATTCATCCGTCTTTCCGCGATTTTAAAGTGTTTTTCGCTTGCAAATCTGAATCGAACGTTGTTGTTGACCCTCTTGTTTCCGGATTGGAAGATCCGCTAGAGAACAAATTAGCCAAGCCTTGACTGTTCTCCAAGATTGGGCACGCTTTGTGCTAACAGGGAGTAATCTCAACTTGTTTCTTGATCCCTCCTTATCGTTTACCGCCGCTCCTAAATATATTTTTTGCTGCGATTGACGGCTTATTGTGAAAAGAATAGATGCTTGTGTAGGTGCGGTGAGATGTGTGCTTGTTGGAGAGGTAGGTCCTAAGGTCGTGGTATCGAGTCGGCTAGGCGCGAGTGTGTGCTTGTTGGAGAGTAGGTCCTAAGGACGTTGTATCGAGTCCCGTATTTTGAGAGCCAACGACCCCTTTTCGTTCGCTTTTGGTCGGAGCACTCTCTTATTTTTCTATGTTCTGTGATGGGTAATCCGCCGTTCACGTAAGCACGTCCATCTCACAAACATCCCTACACCAATTTGGTATCAGAGCGGTCGTTTCAACTTTCACGTTGCAAACATCCTCTCTGCGTTCTTGTTAGAGATCCGATCGTTAGAACTCCAAAAAAATATTTTCTGTGGTCTGCAAATAGCGGGCTGAAAACTTTTTTTTCAGCAAAATTTCAAAAAAAAATTTTTTTAACGATCTACGAGTTATTCTCATCGGGAATATATAAAAATATCTTGTTTCAATATAGCTTCAGTCCTAGAAAAATCATCTTGCCCGGGGCCTCAAACCTGAATGCGCACTAGCTAGAACGGAGTACGCAACCCCGTCTACGTCTAGGATGGCTGCGAACGAGCATGGTGATCCCAACACCGAGGCTATAGCAGGTCTTCGTGCCGAAATGATAGAGCTTAGGAACG
>CM077150.1:178040400-178116543 GCA_039583875.1 Platanthera guangdongensis
ACTATGCGTATTTCTAAACGCGATATCATATTTGTTTTAGTAATATTAATCTGAAATCTTTAGGTAAAGCCATGCTTGCAAGCTGAACAAGCAGGTTCTTTGCCAACATTGTCGCTCAACATCTTAACATTGCCAGGGCTTGCCCCCCTCGCGATTGTACCCATAACGAGTATCTACATTCTCCGACAGTTTGGCTTATTGTCAGGCTAGGTCGCGCAACCGAATTGAGTGCCCACATTATCCGGCGTTTGGATTGAGTACTTACATTCATCGCCGTTACTGCAAACCAACGCATTGTCGTTGTCAGGGCCTGCCCCCTCGCGATTGCAACCGGATTGAGTACCCACATTCTCCGACGATCGATTGAGTACTTATATCTCTGTCGTTACTGCAAACCAACACCTTGTCGTCGCCAGGGTCTGCCCCCCTCGCGATTGCAACCAGATTGAGTACCCATATTCTCTGGCGTTCGGATTGAGTACTTACATTCTCTCCTCGTTACTGCAACCCAACGGCTTGTAATTGTCAGGGATTGCCCCCCTCACGATCGCAACCGGATGAGTACCCACATTCTCCGGTGGTCGGATTCAGTACTTACATTCTCCGTCGTTACTGCAGACCAACGGCTTGTCATCGCCAGGGCCTGCCCCCTCCCAATTGCAACTGGATTGAGTACCCACATTCTTCGGCAGTCGGATTGAGTACATTCATTCTCCGGCAAACTAAGCCGCGAGCAACCCTCGCGCAAACTCCCCGTGGGGGCCTGCCCTACTCATGGCTAAGTCGCGTCGCGCAACCCCGTGGAGGCCTACCCCCCTCATGAAGATGCCGCGAGCAGCCCTCATGCAAACTAAGCCGCGAGCCTGACTCATGCAACCTCGTAAGGGCCTGCCCCCCTTTCGCGACAGAGCAGCGGACCTGAGCCGTGCAATCAAAGCTGCGAGCAGCCCTCGTGCAAACTAAGCCGCAAGCATGACTCATGCAACCTCGCAAGGGCCTGCCCCCCTTTCGCGACAAAGCCGCGGACCTGAGCTGTGCAACCTAAGCTGCGAGCCTGACTTGTGCAACCTCGCAAGGGCCTGCCCCTCTTTCGCGACAAAGTCGCGGACCTGAGCCGCGCAAACAAAGGCGTGGACTAAAGCCATCGAACAAAGCCACTGACTAAAGCCGCGCAAACAAAGCCACAGACCAGAGCCGTGCAAACGAGAACAACTAAGATGGCATGAAAAATGTCATAACAAAACAACCAGCATGATACAAAAAGGGGCAACCAGCGCCTAAGGATAACAATAACAAATGTTGAACAAAAAACAAAATGCAATACAACTAACGGACAACTAAATGAGGCTACTACTCATCATCCGAGCCAGAATGCTCGTCTTCAGAAACATCTGCAAATCGAGGCCGGATGTGTCACATCTCAAGCTCTTGCTAAATAGGTGGAGGGCCTTCGAGACACCACATCGGAGCGCTAGCTCACGAACAACGTCCATCTGGGGCTCCACCTCTTTGGACCAAATCTCGTCACGAACCTCCTCTGCAATCAAACTACGGCCTCGCATATAGTTCAATGATTCCAAGTATTCTGCAAGTCCTGCAGCCTTCAACTCTGACATGTGGCTATCAGAAGACAGTGTCTCCACTTGGGCCTTCGCCGCCCGTAGCTGAGTCTCAAGTCTGGTGGCCTCCTCCCGTGCCGCCCGCAATTGGGTCACCAAGCCAGAAGTCTCCTCCTTTGAGTGCTTCAACATCTGGGTGGTCCTCTCCACCAGGGATTTCTTCCACCTCCAAGGCTGCACGTGTATCCTCGTAGCTCGGACTTCAGCACCGACCCAGTCCGGCGAAACCGCGCAACTTCCCGATCATATTCCTCCTTCAGGTAAGCAAGCGAGCTCAACGTAAACTAGAGCTTCTCCTGAAGGGCAAGGTACCCATCCTTAAAACTCACATAGTGGTCATTCCAGGTTACTGCAATCTGGGCTTGGGTCTCTATCTACGCAAGGAAAAGGCGGGCGTTAACACCAAATAATAAAGAGGAAAAATCTCCACAACAAGTCAAGGCACTTACCGCATCACTCATTGCCTCAAGGACGAGGACATCGAGGGGCCACCGCCTCCAAAGACACCTGAGGAAATGGGGACGCAAGTATCTGCACTCGGGAGTCGACTCGGGATAGGCATCAGAAGCGTCGCCTCCGCCGCCGTATCAAGATCGCCAGGAGGGGCTCCACAACTTTCCTCTTTCTACCCCCTCCCTGAGAAGTCCCAACAATCTGAGCTGCATCAGAAGAGATACAAAACTACAGCAGGCGCTTCTCCTCCACATAGACAAAAATATTGAAGAGAACAGTTGGATAGTTTCACGAGACTCTGAAAACCCAAGCACTGGAAGAATTCTTGTTCCTTCCCCCCTCGCTCGCTCGGACAGCGGTCCGGCAGTGTGTCCTACGCCTCAAGAAGACCCCATGAATTCTTAACATACCCAAACAAAGTGTTCCCATGTCGACGATCTTTTCGAGCCTCAAACTCTAACCACTTTGTTTTGCTGCGAACCTCCACTCGTTCGTCGCCATCGGAGCGAACGTTCGCGCCAATCTCGGAACTGGTCCAAGGAAAGCCGTCTTCCATGCTCGCGAAAGAATGCTGCTAAACCCATTATTCGAGCAATTCCAATAGGGACAAACTATGAAATTGGCACCCCACAGAACTTCAAGATTCTCAATCGCCTCCTCGCACGGCGTGAAGCAAAAGCCGGACCTCAGAAAACTTCACAAATTGTCAGCCAGCCACTAGGAGGATTCTGGACTCTCCTCCTCAGCACGTGGGATCCTCACCTCCAAATCAGCAGGAAGCCCATATTTCTTCCTCCAAATTTCTACACCGTCTTCAGTTAAAAGAGGAGCGCGGAGCATCAGACCAGGAGAGCGCTTCGGGACGGCACAACACAAAGATGGAAGGTCAGGTTTGCCTAAAGAATTAAGGCTTAGGGTTACACGTCCAAGCACGTGCAGCCTAAACCACGAGCAAAACAATTTTACTCAGAGAGTAGATTATCATCATCCAAGTCAAAATCCACTTTCTCTCCTTCATCTTCACCAGTGCCTGCAAGAAATTTCATGAGTCAGACTCTAGAATTCATAATATATGCAGTGACGTAATCAAAGTAAACTAGCTCTACCTAAAAGAGCTTAGTACTTGAAGCAGTAATGAAGTAACATTGTCAGCATCTCTATCTAGTCTAGTTAGGACCACCAAGTTTTGATTTCAATAAATCAAACGTTATTATCTTACTCATTAGTAACCACTACGTGTCCTCATCATATGACTTGACACACCGTCATTTTGCAACATTATCAAATTATGGAATAAGGGTATTATGATCACTAATGTTTTAGATTAACTCATACAACGACTTTCTATTCGCAGTTGAATAATTTCTCAAATCAACCTACAATGAGAAAGAAGTCATAAGTCATGTGAAATTATTAGCATCTAACCATCTGGAATTTTATTAAGAAATTATTTGGGGTTTTCAGTCTGTTATTAGATGTTTGAATGTTGCGATTATAGATTATGCTATCAAAAACATAAACATAGGAGGAAATTTCATATTTCTATGAACTTTAATCTCATCTCCCTCGATGTTTTTATTGTGAGAACTATATTTAAGCCTTTTGTCAAGGCATCTGCAACATTATCTTTTGATCTTACATCCATAAGGGTCATAATCTCTTGACTCGGAGAGAGGTCAACCAGGCTTGTTTCATCCTGAGTTGCCTTCGTTTGCTATTGAACAATTAAAATGTGTTCGTAGCAATCGTTTTCGTAGCTTGACTGTCTCAGAAAACTGCAACAGAACTCAACTTCAGACTCGATAGTGGAATATCCATCACAAATCTCTTATCCACTCTACTTCTTCATCCGCTAAAGCTAGAGCGTAGAGTTCGGATTACATAAAAGATAGTGCAATACATGATTGCCTCTTGTACTTCCAGGTACAATTGATCCTCCTAGGATGAATATAAATCCACTAGTGAACTTGCTATCGTTGATTTTCTAAGCATCATGATGCATCAGAATATCCTTTCAGAACTGGAGGATTCTCATGGTAACATATAAAATACTTTTGGGTGTGTTTCAGGTATCGCATAAGCCTATCGAGGGCATCCCAATGGTCTTGGATAGGATTACTAGTGAATTTGCTTAACATGTTGACCGTAAAAGCTATGTTAGGTCTTGTGCAGACCATAAGTTATACATGAGACTACCAATCAGTTTAATATAATCTAACTCTCTAATCGCAGCTCCATCATTGGGCTTTGCATGTGGAATTTTATAAGAATATGATTTGAAGTGAGGATAACCTCACCTCAATAGCCACAACATTTCCTGCTCGACCAAATTGTTAGGCGGTCAAGAGCCGGCTACTATGTTTATTTATATTCCTGCATTCCTAATTTTAGACTAAAACAATTGGATTGGTACTGATGAGGGTTAATACTCCCAAAATTATTTAGGACATGCGTCGCCCTGGGCGGTTTATTTAGAAAAGCGGAAGACGACTTATTTAGGAAGACGGGGCGCGCAGATTTATTATGCTTGATTGCTTTCTGTGTTAATTCTCTCTCAAATTTTTATTCCACAAAAGACACAGATCTCACCAATTCACCTCCCTATAGGTGATTTAGGTAAACATCTAGATACTTTCAATTGGGTTCAGAGGAGGTTGTTCTCAAAAGATTTCACACATTGAACAGATCCACTTCTAGTTGTTGTAGAGATAATCAAGCATGGACAAATCCAAGGACTCCACAAAACTTCCGTGTACACAAAGGGCCAACTTTCCCAGTGGAAAGAAAGAGTAAAATTCTTCATGAAGCTGTTGATCCTGCATCTTCATGATAGTAGAAGAAGGCCATTATGTTCCCATGACAGTCTCCACCATGATCCAACCAAAAAAGTACCAAAGAAATGATGGATCTCGACAAAGATGAGATTGCTCTTGTCTCTGGACAAGAAAGCTAAAAATATCATCGCAAGAAAACCATGACTCAATGTTGTAAAATCTTATTCACTGCCAATCTACCAAGGAAATGTTGCAGTCTCTGATCGTCTTGATGGAAGGACATAAGAAGTAAGGGATGATAGAATATCCCTTCTGAACCAAAAATATGAGGCCTTCAGGCAAGGCCCCAAGGAGACAATTGCTGACACATTTGAGAACTTCTTCAAAATCGTCAGCGGCATGAAGAACTACAGCCGGGTGTTCCACAAATGGAGAACTAAACGACAAGCTCCTAAGATCCTTAATTAAGGAATGGAAACATTAAAATTTGTGTCATCAGGGAGGTTCGGAGACTGGCTGAAACTGACTCCCCAGAACCTCTTCGGAAAGCTAATGACCTATGAGCTTCAAATCAATACAAGAAAGTTTGAAGAAGAGGGCAGCAGATCATCATCAAAAGAGAAGTCTGTTGCATTGAAGGCGGATAGCTCAAGGAAGCCTAAAAACAACATCTCCTACTCCCCACTCACAAAGAAATGGAAGAAAAAGACTCAGAGCCAAGCACCTCGGGCTCAGAACTATCTTGATGGAGAGTTCTCTATCTCTCTAGGCAGTTCAAGAAGTTTCTAAATAAGAAGAAACAGATGAGAGGCAATGACTCCTCTTACAGAAGAATCACGTCATGCTGGTGGTCACCAAAAGAAAAAAACATTTTTCCACTGACATTGTGCGCTATTGTGTAAATATGCCAGGTCACGTGATCGCCGAATACCCTCATAAGAAAAAGGAGGGTGGAAGAATAGAAGAACACAAATCCTCACACACAAAAAAGAAGGAGAAGAGCCTCATAGTAAAGAAGCAGAAGACCTCAGTGACACTGACTCATCCGAGTCAAGTAAAGATGAAGAAGCCTACTTCGGGCTCATGGCTCACTTCGACGAAGAAGTTGTCCCCCAATTTCATGGGAGGTAAATTCACACATTATTCTCTCAGAGTCTGATGCTCCTGACGATAATCATAAGGATTGTTCCTCTGATGATGAATCAGAACTCATGGGTCAGTATAAAGAGCTAATCAAGATCTATGACCGATGTAGAAAAGTAGTTAAAACTCAGGCAAAGGAAATCAAATCACTTAAGACTAAGGAGATCACTCTGAGGGAGGAAGTCGCAAGAATAGACTCATTCAGAAAGAAATTCGACGCCGCCGTCAAAGAATACAAACAAAGCACTCGAGCACCTCAACCTGAAAGAGAAATCATCGAGAAGTTTGGAAGAACGACTTGACGCTGAAAAGAAACTTGTTGAAAGTTTCTCCAAGCCTAAGACAGTCCTTCCATTTGTCGTTGAATTCTCTGCTCGGGCTAAAGGAGCTGTCTTAGATCATGAGACTGCTCCTAATAAATCCTCTAGGAGGAACAAGGCTTAAAGGAAAAATATGGCTGCTAAGGAAGCCTTAGACAAATAAAAAGGGAAGGCCCTCTAGATCAAACTTCATTTAAGAAGTAATCTTCCCAACGAACGAATTTGATTTTGAGTCATCCTATGGTCATTTTACCAGGTCTACTTATATAGAGCCTAAGTCGCGATACCAAGGATGGAACCCGTCCCCAGAACTATGGTGAAAGTGTGTTCAAAGCACCTTACGAAGAAATTCAAACGAAAAATTTATGGTCCATATGTTCACGGTCATAACATCAAGAAGGACCTAAAGTCAAACCATTGTAGATAAGGAAAAAGAGGTGCAGAGAAACTTGTGAGTGTCATCATCATAAGGCTCTACCTCTAACTCTAGCGCTCCTGCTAGAATACATGTTCAAAAGGTCAAGCAGGAGACCTGAAAAAGATACAACAGGTTGACTGTTGGTGCTGCGACAAAATTAGTCCCTTGTTGTGAATTGCTGGTTTAATCCCAGAAATTTTGAAACTCCTCAAGTTAACCATACGAGCAGACAACTCGCAAGGCTAATGTTCCTAGGGGAGTATGCTGACCATGAACAATGACCGAAAATATGTTTGAGTTCCTAAGGTCAACTGATTATTTTTGCAGGTATGTCCAAAGGCCAAACAAAACGTTTTTCGAAAAGAAGAAATTTTCCTAGTTAAAGTCCATTTTTCGAAAAGAAGAAATTTTTCCTAAGTCCATTTTTCGAAAAGAATAAAGTTTTCGAAAGGTCTAAGTTAAATTTTTCGAGAAAGTAGAACTGTTCTCGAGAAACATAAAGACTTTTCGAAAAACTCTCAAAAATTTCGAAGTTCTCTTTTTCGAGAAATGCACTTTTGATTTTGCGAAAAAGCCAAGTCCTTTTTTCGAAAAAAAAGTATTGTTTCGAAAAATCAGATTCATTTCGAGAAAGAAAGTTGTTTTCGAAAAGTCAAATTCATTTTTTTGAAAAATCAGTTCCACAGTTCCGAGAATTGTGCGTGAAATATTTTCTCGAGAAGTGGTATCCCATTTTTCGAAAGATCAAGTTCTTTTCGAAAAAATCATATTGCCTTTCGAAGAATGTAGTTGCAGAAATTTAATTTCAAACTTCAGACGGGATTTCAAATTTCAATCAATATTTAATATGATTGATCATCATTCCTTAAATTATTTCAGACCATTAGTGTATATCCTATATAAAGTCTTCTCAATTAGTGTATATCATATATAAAGTCTTCTAAAGATTCGTTAACCTTACAATAACCAGTAACAAGAAGTAATTATAGAATTCAGAATCGCCACACATTCTAGATCGGGAAAAGACGCACACCGCCATCGTTTCTTCTCTGTCGCTTCTTCCTCGATCTAGCGATTCTACAGAAGAAAAGATTCGACAGATCACAGATTCAAGTTCCTTAATCATTCATTTGATTGTGTCAGATTCTTTGAGTTTCAGATCGTGTTCTCTCAAAATTCTTCCTCAACATCTTCTTCAAGAATTTCAGATTTCAAGAGGGAAGAACTCTGAAATTTCAGATCTGGAAGTAAAATTTCATTGTTGTTGTAAAATTTATTTCAACTCTTGTAGGAGCCTTGTCTCCGAGTTTGTAGGAAGATTATTCTTCGAGTGTAGATCCCGCTTTGTGGGATCGAGTCTATAGGGGTGTGTAAACTCCAAGTTATAGGAGCGTTGCTCGAGGTGTAGGATTGTTTTAATCCGAGATTTAGTGAAGTAGCCAAGGCTAGCCGTGGTGCTAGATTGGTGAGATGGAGAGTGGACGTACCCAAGATTGGGGAACCACTATAATTTCTTGTTTCGTCTAGATTGTGCTTGATTGCTTTTTGTGTTAATCTCTCTCAAATTTTTATTCCGCAAAAGACCCAGATCTCACCTATTCACCTCCCTCTATGTGATTTAGGTAGACAACTAGATACTTTAAATTGGTATCAGAGGGAGTTGTTCTCAAAAGGTTCACACCTTGAACAGATCTACTTTTAGTTGTCATAGAGATAATCAAGCATGGACAAATCCAAGGACTCCACAAAACTTTCGGTGTGAACAAAGGCCAATTTTCTCATGTGGAAAGAAAGAGTAAAATTCTTCATGGAAGTTGTTGATCCCCGCATCTTCATGATAGTGGAAGAAGGCCCCTATGTTCCCATGACAGTCTCCACCATTGATCCAACCAAAAAGGTACCAAAGAAACTGATGGATCTCGACAAGAAAGCTAAAAATATCATCGCAAGTGCAGTCGATAACTCAATATTGTAGAACCTTATTCACTGCCAATCTGCCAATAAAATGTGTTAGTCTTTGATCGTCCTGATGGAAGGGACAGAAGAAGTAAGGGATGACAGAAGATCCCTTCTGAACAAAAAATATGAGGCCTTCAGGCAAGGCCCCAAGGAGACAATTGCTGACACATTTGAGAACTTCTTCTAAATCTTCAACAGCCTGAAGAACTATGGTCGGGTGTTCACAAATGGAGAACTAAACGACAAGCTCCTAAGATCCTTAACTAAGGAATGAGACAATAAAATTTGTGCCATCAGGAGTTCGGGAGACTGGCTGAAACTGACCCCCAAACCTCTTCGGAAAGCTAATGTCCTATGAGCTTCAAATCAACACAAGAAAGGCTGAAGAAGAGGGCAACAGATTATAATCAAAAGAGAAGTTTATTGTACTGAAGGCAAACAGCTCAAGGAAGGCTAAAGCGGCATCTCCTACTCCCACTCATAAAGAATGTGAAGATGAAGACTCAGAGCCAAGTACCTCGTGCTCAGAACTATCTGATGGAGAGTTCTCTCTTCTCTCCAGGAAGTTCAGGAAGTTTCTAAATAAGAAGAAACAGATGAGAGGCAATGACTCCTCTTACAGAATATCACGTCATGCTGGTGGTCACCAAAAAAATCATACAAATGACAGGTATAAATCTAAGCAGAACAAACATTTTTCCACTGACATTGTGTACTGCTGTTGTAATAAGCCAGGTCACGTGATCGATAACTGCCCTCACAAGAAAAGGAGGGTGGAAGAAAAGAAGAACACAAATCCTCACACAAAAAAAGAAGGAGAAGAGCCTCATAGCAAAGAAGCAGAATACCCTCAGTGACATTGACTCATTCGAGTCAAGTGAGGATGAAGAAGCCTACTTCGGGCTCATGGCTCACTCCGGCAAAGAAGTTGTCCCCCAATTTCATGGGGAGGTAAATTCTCACACAATTATCTCAGAGTCTGATTCTTCTGACGATGATCATGAGGATTGTTCCTCTGATGATGAATCAGAACTCATGGGTCAGTATAAAGAGCTAAACAATATCTATGACCGATGTAGAAAAGTTGTTAAAACTCAGGCAAGGAAATCAAATCCCTTAAGGCTGAGGAGATCAATCTGAGAGAGGAAGTCGCAAGAATGGACTCCCTCGTCTCATCCGCATGGGGAAGGTAAGGCTACTCGCGCTAAATCCCTTTTCTCCTCATCATTTTACTTGTTCTAACTCTGTCGCTACAGGTGAGCGAGACCTCTCCTGCATCTTCCATACGAGAGCACGCAAGTCGCTTCCGGCGAGCTCTCCCTTCCCGAGGTGGCGGCTGTCGCGCATCGCGAGGTCCCGCTCCCCTTGCTTCTCAAAAGCGGGTAACTTGTGGACAATCTCCCCCATCGCCGTCCAAGAAGTCAAAGACCAAGAGCAGCGAGCCTCCCGCATCCCAGGAGAAGGGTAAAGCACCCGCGAGCCATAATCCCGAGAAGGCCGCCACCTTGGTGGCTTCACCGACGGACCTCCTGGTGAGGCGGCCGGCACCTCCAAGGCACAGGAGCAGGAGGCCACCAACAAACCCGTGCCGAGGGGGCATCAAAATTTCAGCGACGGTAAGCGGCATCTTGACAAGCTCGACAAGCCCCTCCTGCAGTGGGACCAAGAGGAGAACAGGGCATCCATTTCGACCCTGCTACCAAGCTGGTTGGAGTGGGCCACGACCATTAGGGAGGTCTTCTCCTTTGGCCTTTACTCGCTTGAGGACGCCTCTATCTTTGAGGAGTACACGCGAGAACTCGTGCATGAAAGCGCACGGGTCCAGCTCTACGACATGGCGCTGGCTTACATGGAGGGTCGTCACTGCCTTCAGTCCGAAAGGAACGCTGCCGAACATCAGAAGAACCTCGCCGACATGGAGGAAGTTCATCGCCTCACGCTTGAGGAGGTGGAGCTGCATAAGAAGAGGGCGGATACAGCCGACACTGTTCTCGCTGGGTACCTGAGGGGGGTGGTAAGTCCCGTGACATAATTCTGTTTTCCTTAGACGTCTTCACGCCCTAACACTTTTGTTTTCTTGCAGGATGCGGTGACGGCCAAGCGCCTTAGCTTTCAAATCGCCACCATTGAAAAGGAGAATATGGGGAGATTGTGGGTATTGTATCCACAATAACCTATATTTGTGTGAAGTCACCCTTGAACTAAGACGAATTAAGTATGTATTTGATGTTATTTTCTAGTTGAGTGCTTGCAGGTCATTATTACTAAGTATATACCAATGTCAGTTTACAATGAGTCACTTAACACAGGACCATGCAATGTAATCTCTCATTGTGTGATCATGATGTTGACTCATGTGTAACCTCTCTATTGGGATGCACTTCATTTTTAAGTACTAAAGCATGGAAGAAAGGAAGGGTTGTTGGTCTTTAAACAAAGAAGAAAAGGAATTCACTCAAAAACTTCTACGTCCATTTTTCGAAAAGAAGAAATTTTCCTAGTTAAGTCCATTTTTCGAAAAGAAGAAATTTTTCCTAAGTCCATTTTTCGAAAAGAATAAAGTTTTTCGAAAGGTCTAAGTTAAATTTTTCGAGAAAGTAGAACTGTTCTCGAGAAACATAAAGACTTTTCGAAAAACTCTCAAAAATTTCGAAGTTCTCTTTTTCGAGAAATGCACTTTTGATTTTGCGAAAAAGCCAAGTCCTTTTTTCGAAAAAAAAGTATTGTTTCGAAAAATCAGATTCATTCTTCGAGAAAGAAAGTTGTTTTCGAAAAGTCATTCATTTTTCGAAAAATCAGTTCCACAGTTCCGAGAATTGTGCGTGAAATATTTTCTCGAGAAGGGTATCCCATTTTTCGAAAGATCTAGTTCTTTTCGAAAAAATCATATTGCCTTTCGAAGAATGCAGTTGCAGAAATTGAATTTCAAACTTCAGACGGGATTTCAAATTTCAATCAATATTTAATATGATTGATCATCATTCCTTAAATTATTTCAGACCGTTAGTGTATATCCTATATAAAGTCTTCTCAATTAGTGTATATCCTATATAAAGTCTTCTAAAGATTCGTTAACCCTTACAATAACGGTAACAAGAAGTAATTATAGAATTCAGAATCGCCACACATTCTAGATCGGGAAAAGACGCACGCCGCCATCGTTTCTTCTCTGTCGCTTCTTCCTCGATCTAGCGATTCTACAGAAGAAAAGATTCGACTGATCACAGATTCAAGTTCCTTAATCATTCATTTGATTGTGTCAGATTCTATGAGTTTCAGATCGTGTTCTCTCAAAACTTCTTCCTCAACATCTTCTTCAAGAATTTCAGATTTCAAGAGGGAAGAACTCTGAAATTTCAGATCTGGAAGTAAAATTTCATTGTTGTTGTAAAATTTATTTCAACTCTTGTAGGAGCCTTGTCTCCGAGTTTGTAGGAAGATTATTCTTCCGAGTGTAGATCCCGCTTTGTGGGATCGAGTCTATAGGGGTGTGTAAACTCCGAGTTATAGGAGCGTTGCTCCGAGGTGTAGGATTGTTTTAATCCGAGATTTAGTGAAGTAGCCAAGGCTAGCCGTGGTGCTAGATTGGTGAGATGGAGAGTGGACGTACCCAAGATTGGGGAACCACTATAATTTCTTGTTTCGTCTAGATTGTGCTTGATTGCTTTTTGTGTTAATCTCTCTCAAATTTTTATTCCGCAAAAGACCCAGATCTCACCTATTCACTCCCCCTCTATGTGATTTAGGTAGACAACTAGATACTTTAAATTGGTATTAGAGGGAGTTGTTCTCAAAAGGTTCACACCTTAAACAGATCTACTTTTAGTTGTCATAGAGATAATCAAGCATGGACAAATCCAAGGACTCCACAAAACTTCCGGTGTGCACAAAGGCCAACTTTCCCATGTGGAAAGAAAGAGTAAAATTCTTCATGGAAGCTGTTGATCCCCGCATCTTCATGATAGTGGAAGAAGGCCCCTATGTTCCCATGACAGTCTCCACCATTGATCCAACAAAAAGGTACCAAAGAAACTGACGGATCTCGACAAAGATGAGATTTCCCTTGACTCGCTAGACAAGAAAGCTAAAAATATCATCGCAAGTGCAGTCGATAACTCAATATTGTAGAACCTTATTCACTGCCAATCTGCCAAGGAAATGTGTTAGTCTCTGATCGTCCTGATGGAAGGGACAGAAGAAGTAAGGGATGACAGAAGATCCCTTCTGAACAAAAAATATGAGGCCTTCAGGCAAGGCCCCAAGGAGACAATTGCTGACACATTTGAGAACTTCTTCTAAATCTTCAACGGCCTGAAGAACTATGGTCGGGTGTTCACAAATGGAGAACTAAACGACAAGCTCCTAAGATCCTTAACTAAGGAATGAGACAATAAAATTTGTGTCATCAGGGAGTTCGGGAGACTGGCTGAAACTGACCCCCAAAACCTCTTCGGAAAGCTAATGTCCTATGAGCTTCAAATCAACACAAGAAAGGCTGAAGAAGAGGGCAACAGATCATCATCAAAAGAGAAGTTTATTGTACTGAAGCAAACAACTCAAGGAAGGCTAAAGCAACATCTCCTACTCCCACTCATAAAGAATGTGAAGATGAAGACTCAGAGCCAAGTACCTCGTACTCAGAACTATCTGATGGAGAGTTCACTCTTCTCTCCAGGAAGTTTCTAAATAAGAAGAAACAGATGAGAGGCAATGACTCCTCTTACAGAATATCACGTCATGCTGGTGGTCACCGAAAAAATCATACAAATGACAGGTATAAATCTAAGCAGAACAAACATTTTTCCACTGACATTGTGTACTGATGTTGTAATAAGCCAGGTCACGTGATCGCCGACTGCCCTCACAAGAAAAGGAGGGTGGAAGAAAAGAAGAACACAAATCCTCACACAACAAAAAGAAGGAGAAGAGCCTCATAGCAAAGAAGCAGAATACCCTCAGTGACATTGACTCATCCGAGTCAAGTGAGGATGAAGAAGCCTACTTCGGGCTCATGGCTCACTCCGGCAAAGAAGTTGTCCCCCAATTTCATGGGGAGGTAAATTCTCACACAATTATCTCAGAGTCTGATTCTTCTGACGATAATCATGAGGATTGTTCCTCTGATGATGAATCAGAACTCATGGGTCAGTATAAAGAGCTAAACAATATCTATGACGATGTAGAAAAGTTGTTAAAACTCAGGCCAAGGAAATCAAATCCCTTAAGGCTGAGGAGATCAATCTGAGAGAGGAAGTCGCAAGAATGGACTCCCTCGTCCTCATCCCGCATGGGGAAGGTAAGGCTACTCGCGCTAAATCCCTTTTCTCCTCATCATTTTACTTGTTCTAACTCTGTCGCTACAGGTGAGCGAGACCTCTCCTGCATCTTCCATACGAGAGCACGCAAGTCGCTTCCGGTGAGCTCTCCCTTCCCGAGGCGGCGGCTGTCGCGCATCGCGAGGTCCCGCTCCCTTACTTCTCAAAAGCGGGTAACTTGTGGACAATCTCCCCCAACGCTGTCCAAGAAGTCAAAGACCAAGAGCAGCGAACCTCCGCATCCCAGGATAAGGGTAAAGCACCCGCGAGCCATAATCCCGAGAAGGCCGCCACCTTGGTGGCTTCCACCGACGGACCTCCTGGTGAGGCGGCGGCACCTCCAAGGCACAAGAGCAGGAGGCCACCAACAAACCCGTGCCGAGGGGGCATCAAAATTTCAGCTACGGTAAGCGACATCTTGACGAGCTCAACAAGCCCCTCCTACAGTGGGACCAAGAGGAGAACATGACATCCATTTTGACCCTGCTACCAAGCTGGCTGGAGCGGGCCACGACCATTAGGGAGGCCTTCTCCTTCTCATTTGGCCTTTACTCGTGGGAGGACGCCTCTATCTTTGACGAGTACACGTGAGCACTCGTGCATGAAAGCGCACGGGTCCAGCTCTGCGGCATGGAGTTGGCTTACATGGAGGGTCGTTGTTAGAAACGAACAAACTACAAGCAGAAATGGTTTTAATCTGAAACTTTATTATCTGAAAAAAGTATCTATTACAAGGTATGCCCTCCCTTATATAGAATGGAGGAGAGATGAGAGAATACAAATAAGAGATGTGGGACTAAAAATTTACAGGACTAAGCGGACTATACAAAACAAACCGCACAAGCCGCGCGGTTAGACAGAGGAAGGGCTAACCGCACGGCTACCACAAGAGAAGAAGAGAGATGTCAGGGGAGACCGTTAGACCGCCGGTCTCCAAGCCGGCTGAGACAAACCGCCAGACCGCGCGGTCTTCAACCCATCAAGACAGACCGCCAGACCGCCAGACCGCCCGGTCACCAACTTCAACACTCCCCCTCAAGCTGGAGCATATATATCGATCATGCCCAGCTTGTCGCAAATATGAAGAAACGAGGCGGAAACTGGCTTGGTGAAGATGTCAGCCAGCTCTTTATCAGATGTGACAAAGGGAGTGCAAATTTGTTCCTTTAAGATCTCTTCACGAATGAAATGACAGTCGACCTCAATGTGCTTTGTTCTTTCATGGAAGACAGGATTTTTGGAGATGTATATGACGGCCTTGTTATCACAGAACATAGGTAGAGGATGGTTGTAGACCTCTCCTAAATCTAGCATGAGAGCCCGCAGCCATTTTAACTCACAAGTGGTCGACGCCATACTGCGATACTCAGCTTCTGCACTGGACTGGAGATAACAGTCTGCTTCTTGCTCTTCCAGCTCACCAGATTTCCCCAACAAAGGTGCAAAAACCTGAGGTTGACTTGCGATCCCCTTTGTCATCAGTATAACTTGCATTGAGTAGGCTTCAATCCTCAGATGACCATTCTTCTGAAAAAGTAATCCTTTCCCCGGCGCTGCTTTGACATACTCCAAGATCCGCAAGGCGGACTGTAGATGACACTCCCTAGTGCTTGCATGAATTGACTCACCTTGCCCACCGCATAGGAAATGTCGGGTCTGGTCACTGTGAGATATATGAGCTTACCAACCAGACGCCTGTACCGCGAACTATCTGAAAGAGGAGGCGAATCATCTGTCCAGGTTTTGTCTTCTCCAGTTGCCATGGGCATCGGGCAGGTTTTGCTCCAGTCAATCCTGCCTCTTTTAAAAGATCAAGGGCATACTTACGCTGAGAGAGAACTAAGGAGTCGGGCTTCCGAGAGATTTCAATCCCCAGAAATTATTTTGGGGAGCCCATATCCTTTGTGACCAGATGTTGACGAAGATGTTTCTTGGTCATCAATACCCCCATCCTGATCATCGCCAGTAAGAAGAATGTCATCAACATACACTGCAAGAACAACAAGACCAGAGGCTGTTTTCCGAACAAACAAGGAGTGATCTGCTGAGCTTCTTGTAAAACCAATGGCCAAAACAATGCCACTGAACTTGTCAAACCAGGCACGAGGACTCTGCTTGAGGCCATAGATAGCCTTCTTGAGCCGGCATACCTGTGGCTCCCCCTGAGCAACATACCCGGAGTGTAGGCTCCCTTGCTTCGAACTCGTCGTTGACTTGAGAGGACACCACCATGGAGTCCGTTAGCACTTCACGTCATGCACTCCCTGCTCCTTGGTCAGCCGCAACCCGTTATCACTTTCTCAAACTCTGCTTGGTTGTTGGTAATGGGAAAATGGATGACCACCATCCGCTCTATCCTCATTCCTTGAGGTCTCTCCAGGATTACTCCTACTCCAAAGGAGTGCATTCCCGAGGTGTCATCCACCATCACCTTCCAAGGAACCAGACGTGTGAGTTTTGTTTCTACCACCTCAACTACATAATCGGCCAAGAAGTCGGTCATTGCCTGGGCCTTTATCGTGAGACGAGGGATAAAAGAAATGTCGAACTCGCTTAGCTCTACCGACCACTTAGCAAGCCTTCCAGAATGCTCCACCCCCTCAAAGATGTTACAGAGGGGATGAACAGTCATCACCCGGATGGAATGTGCCTATAAGTACGGTCGGAGCCTCCGAGCTGAGATGATCAGAGTGAAAGCCAGCTTCTACAAAATTGGGTATCACGGATATGCCTTCCTCAGGACCTTACTCACATAGTAGATCGGCAGCTGCTTCTTGCCTTTCTCCCGGACTAGGACGGAGCTGACGGCCTAGGCCCCGACCTCAAGGTATAGGGGCAAATCTTCCCCCTCCTTTGGTCCCTAAAGAAGCGGAGCCTGAGTTAGCTGCCTCTTCAAAGCTTGGAAAGCCCTCTCGCATTCCTCGGACCATTCGAACTTTTGGCATCCCCTCAACACTTTGAAGAAAGGCGAGCACTTCTTTCCCGCCCGAGAGAGTAACCTGCTTAGCCCGGCAAGCTTCCCTGTCAGGCGCTGGACTTTCTTGGTGCTTCGTGGTGACCCCAACACCATGATTGCCCTCACTTTATGTAACATCCCATGTTACTTCTGGACCCCTCAACTTAGATTGGGTTAGGCATGGGGTGAGATTTAAGGAGATCAACTAGGTTTGACCCTAGGTAGTGGGTGGTAGCCATGTGGAGCCCACTATAGGACCAAAAGTCAAACTAGGTCAAACTAGCCTAAATAGGGACCCTAGCCACACCATGACCCCACCACATTGCCCTAACCCTAAAAACAATCTAAGTGGACCCTAGGGCATGTCACTAGGTCAACACTTTGACCTCAATTGACCAAAGTCAACCTTGGGCATAATTAGGTCAAACCCACACTCATAAGCCCAATTAGCCTAAGTAGAGCACCCCCTTGACCCAACCCAAGTTGGGTGGTGCCACTAGACCCATTTCCACCAAGTAGGGCCAGCCCACCCACCATGGTTGACCAAGTCAACCCTAAAAGTCAATTTGGTCAACAAATTGACCTAAAGAGAGAAAATGAAGGCCAAGCCCAATCCCATTGGGCTAAGCCCATCCAAATCAGCCCAAGCCCAACCTAAGTGGTCAAAGACAACTCATAACTCCCAAGATCAGGAAAGAGAATACATGCAAAGGGTAGAAAAGGAATTTGAAGAAGAAGAGGAGAGAGAAAGGGGAAATGAAGGGAAGGATGGCCACATGGCCACCCCATCAGTTGGTTTAGCTGCCCAAAACTAGGTGGCTGACCCCCCTCTTCATTTCCAGCAGAAAACCAGGGATGTGAGCCACTTGACAGCTGGGTGAAGCCTCCAAAGCTCAAAACCGAGCTCACTTTGGAGTTAACTCCACATATAGTCCACCTCAGCCCAATTCACCCCCTCCATTAGCTTCAGTGAGCTCAGGCGAGTAGAAATCGACTACTGGATCGAAGGGAACGGTGCAGGAACCATGAATCCAAGAAATCTCGCCGGAGCAAGGTCGGGAATGGCCACCCGCCGCCAAACTCACCGCCGCGCCGCCATACAGGTCTGTTTCGCCTCGCCTCTTCCCGTACTAGGTTTCTAGATCAATCTAGGGAGATATCGGGCTCAATCGAGCCCAATGCCATGGGGGAAAATGGAGAAAACCGAGCCTTTCTCTTCTTGCTCGGGTTCGCCGGAGGAGCCAACTCCGGCGGCCCCACCACCGGGAAACGCTAGCCCCCACCTTAACGAAGGTGGTGGCGATATCCGCCGGCGGTGGTGGTGGCTCAGCTGGCCGGAAAATGCCAGTCAACATCATCCAGAATGATGAAATCGTGGCCGTCAAACCATCGGGGACGATGAACCGATTCCGTCGGTTTTAACTTTAAGATTCGTGCATAGATTTAAATAATTTAATTAAAATTTGATGAATAGTGAAATTTCTGTCACATTATTACAGCCACCTTGCATGTTAATTTTAGGCCTCTTAGAGGCATTTTCAGAACTCAGTCTCTTAATGAAAATTGTAGCCAAGGGTCTTATCTTTAATTTTCCACCCTAAACATGTGATTTGGTGTAGTGTACAGTCCTGTAGGACATTTCTCCTAGAAACTGGTCCTAGGGTAGGGCATAAATTAAATTGGATGCCCAGGTCAAACCATTAATCACCATGGCCCCAAATTTTGGGCACATGCATGAATAGGGCATACTTAACCCCTGCCAAAATTTAGGAATTTTTAGAGAACATTTTCCTATAGTTTTTTGCCAAAATATCAAAATATAAATAAATGAAATATTAGGAGTTCTACACCTCCCCATGGTCCCAAATCTTGGTGGTAGGTCAGTGGGGACATCCTTGGTGCTTGATAAAATTTTCAGCACCTTGGGTTCAATGCATGTTGGGGAATCCACTTGCATGTGTTAGCTTATGTTATGCCTTGGTGTGCAATTAGCAAAAATGCAAATATAGTGTATTTAGCCCAATGGTGACATGCAAAGGCCTTGGAATTAATTACAGTGGTTCATTAGGGAAAATTTCATCCCTCAAATTAATCATGGAATTTTTGGAATCAAAAATTCCATTTATTGGGATTTATTTTAAATATAGCTAGTTTGAAAATAAAAATTGGAAAATAGGTTTCCCTCAAGTATAAATCCAAAAATTTTGCCAAGGTATATATAATGTCACATTTGACTTAGGAAAAATATGATCCCTCTGTTTGAAGAACTTTTGGATTAGATATCTTAAATTGCCACATTTTACCCTTATCTTATTTAATTCATGAAATGATGGATATGTACTTCATAAAAATTTGGAATTTATTCTACTGCTATAAAAGGGTAATATTAGTTTTGTATGAATTTCTTAGAATTAATGGATGCATTGTTAGTTGTTAAATTAATACAATTGCATTTTGGTAAATATGTTATAATGGAATTTTATAGGGCATCACACAATAAATGTTGATGATACTCTTCCAATAGTCATAAATTAGTGTTCTAAAGGTTCTATAATTTTCCTGGAATTTTTGATTTCATAATGCCTATACTTCATTTGGAAAATGGAAATTGTATGAATTTGATATTAAATAGGAAATGAGAATAAATAATTAAAGGAAAATTATGAAACTCTATAGGCAGCAATATTTTATCAATATACATCTCAGGAAAAATTGCCTAGGTCAGAGGATGCTAAATCATAGTACTTCATGTGTAAAGTGACCTAGTGTTTAAATTAAAAGATTTAATTAAAGGACTTTATGGACCAAGAAAAATTATGAGAATTCATAGGGTAGTTCCCTTAGTCCATACCCCCCATAGGATAAATATTTAGAGGCAATATGCCTTAAGGTTTGGAAGATCACATTTTTAGGTGTAACCATAGGACATAGTCTGCATATAACACAAATAGGTCTTGCCTTAGGGGTTACCAGGGGATTGATTATCGGCTGAAATAAGAGAGTTCAACATGAACAACCCTGGTGGGTAGAGTTGTCTTAGTGAGGGATCAGAAGTGCAAGTCTTAGTTAGCAACTGGAGTGGGGGTCGGCGGAAGACCGTCGGTTTCCCGGTAACACCTTAAGTCACTAGGGTTGTACTAGAGCAATAAGGAGAGCTGGGGAGATACATGGGTAGCCAATCAACTAAAATAAATATCCTTGCGAAAGGGAACGATGGGCGTAATCCCAACACAGTTCCTAGTGCCCCTTGAGAGCCCTTCACAGGGAATACCGGGGGCAGTCCTGGGATTAACCTTAAATCTCTAAGTATAATAAACCCGTAGACAAGAGTAGTTTAATAGGTTAGGACATTGTTGTACCTTCTCGCCCGTTTAGGGTTGGAGAGATTCATGGTATATGTTCACCCGTATGGGGTTTGAGGGAGTTGGTATAAAGGCACTAATGTGCGATCTCACCCGTTTTGGGGTTTGAGGGAGTTGGTACAAAGGCACTAATATGCGTTCTCACCCGGGTTTGGGTTTGAGGGATTCAGGACGGGTTTGGTCCTGCGAGCGGGAGGCTCGGTATGAATTACTTGCATGTGCATAAATATCGTGGCGGGGCATGCGGTACTGGCCGTTCGTCACACCGATGGCAGTACGGTGCACCAGGCAGTTGTGAGAGTTAGAGGGGCCAGTGGGTTGTTTTACACTGCGGTCTGGAGGACGATCCCCGATAACACACATCCGACCCAACAAGACTGGCGGGTTTGTCAGCAAAGTACGTACGCGAGACTCTAGAGTGCACCTTGGACGTGCACAGAGGCGTATGAGAGGGGTCTAAGGCTTGGTAGTGTGCATACCGGTCTAGAAGCGGAGACGCCCGCTCCTGCTGCTGTCGTAGCCACAGCGGTGGTACCCGAGAGTGATGCTAGCTCTCAAAAAGTGGGAACTAAAGGTCTGTGATCACAGAGTCGTTGTGTGTGAGTTGCACTTGCCTGCGCATAAAATTGCATCATATCATTCATTCATATTAGGTCATACACTTCATAGATCCTTATCATATAAATTAGTATGGGCTCTTTTATATGATAAGTTAAAATTCCTAGAAACCCTAACTTATATATTTGTATGGGCATTTATATAAGTTAGGGTACGTTTGTGATGATAGCATAGTGGTAGTTTAGTTTATTTACTTGTTCATATTACTGTTCTTTACTTTCCTTACTGCACTGCTCTTACTTATTACTTGTACCGTACTTAGAACTGTCAGGGTAGAATTACATTACTTATTACAACTCTAGTTAGATATTGTCACCTGCTTCCACTTTGCTACCCTTTGTTGTCCTCCGCTTCGTCCTCCCGCACGGTGCCTAGGAGCTGCGGGGCGAGGTGCGGAGGAAACGACTTAGTCTTTTTGACTAATGGTCGGTGACCAACTATTTTTAGGAGCCCGTGGAGATGGAGCACCAGCACGTCGAGGAGGCAGGACATGAGGAGCAGATACCGCTTCAGCAGGCTACTACCACTACTGTGCGTCCTCAGGTGGGACGAGATCTGATGTTCTAGTGTAGCTTCCGCATTATTATTTGTGAGAGAGTGACTTTGATGTACTGGGCATAAGCCCTTTTTACTCTTTCATTTGTACTCTTCTGTGGACTATTATGATGTACTTTTCATTTCATTACATGATTGTACTATGTGGCTTGTGGACTGATGGTTTTATATATACAGTTTTACTTCTTTCTTCTCATATTGGCCTACAGGTTAAATGATCGTACTAGCCGGCAGAATCGGCGTGTTGCGGTGTCGACTACCCGTGAGTTAGTGCCACCGTAAGACGGCGGTTCTGGGCATAAGATCCGGTAGCCCTCCTTGGTAAGGGGGAGGGGGGGGGGGTCTTACAAACTGGTATCACTTGAACAACGATCATATGAGAAAGAAGTCCACAACATGGGACCACCCCCGCCCGAGCATTAGTTTGCGGACAAACTATGCAGCGGAAGCAGTGGTGTGCCCATGTACAAAAGTCACATAAATGGTCCACAAAGTACAATGTGTTAGGCCAGTTCTGTTTTTTTTTACCTTACCTTTATGCAACCTCCACAGGTCGCCGCGCCGCAAAATGTGGCTCCTCCCCCTCCAGCTGCCACTCCATTCCTACATACGGAGATGGGCAGACCCTGACGGCGATTTTGGATGCCTTCAGAGCCCAGCAAGTCCCGGCTCCACAGCCAAATCCGGGGTCGAGCTGGCTGAGTGCATTCAAGAGCCTGTCCCCACCGACGTACCGTGGGACAGAGGATGCGGTGAAGACGGAAGAATGGCTGGAGGCCATACATGAGATCTTAGCAGGCATCAGCTGCCCAGTCGGCGAGGCAGTACCTCTAGCCACCTCTGTGCTGGAGGCTCATGCGAAAAAGATGGTGGAAATCAGTCCGGGAGTCTACTTATGCGGACTTTGAGCTGTCAGAGATATCTTGGGAGGAGTTTGGCGATGTGTTTCTGGAGCACTTCGTCTCTGCTACGGACAGAGATGCTTTGGAGGAGAGGTTTTTGAACCTCAAGCAGGGGACTAGATCGGTGATAGAGTACCAGAGAGAGTTCTCCCACTTGGCCAGGTTCGCAGGGATTCAGGATACCGATGATAGGAGGTATGCCAAGAGATTTTACCGGGGCCTCAGGGACGATTTGAGGCAGGCCTTGCTGTTTATTTCTCATGGCACATCTAGGCAGATCATTGAGATGGCGAAGAAGCTGGAGGCTGACCAGCTGATGGTGCGAGCCGGAGGGAAGAGACCATTTGATGGGTCGACATCAGGAGAGAGCAGTAGGGGCTCTCAGAGAGGCAGGACCATCGGATACAGGAAGGGTGGGGGACGTCGTCGTCCCAACTTCAGGCAGGAGCATGGGCCTCCTCTGGCATTGGCTCCCCCACCTCTACAGATGCATGATCCGAGGAGACAGGATGACCGAGGCCATCGACAAGTGGTTTGTTACGGATGCCGCCAGCCCGGGCACATCAGGTCGGAGTGCCCGCACCGATTCCATCCCCCTCCTCCTCCTCCACCTCCAGTGGCCCCAGTACAGCAGGGCCGAGGACGAGGCCGAGGACGAGGCCGAGGTCGGGGATATCACGGCAGGAGACGCGAGCAGGAGCAGATATACGCCTTGGACCTCACAGAGCCGAGGAACCCCGAGGAGGTTATCACAGGTACTTAAAATTAATTATGGATTTTCTTGGATTTTCAATTATATATATAGTACCTGGAAACTATAGGATAACAATTAACTTTCATAAAAACAAACCTCAGGCATAGTTATGATCAGCGGCAAGCCCGCTCATACTCTCTTCGACACGGGTGCTTCGCACTCGTTCGTATCCGAGGCCTTCATTGACGGACTCGAAGGCGTGGATAGGTTCCCTGGACTAGAGATGAGGGTGCGTCTACCCGATGGGTCGGAGCTGCGGACCACTGCACATTGTAATATGGAGGCCGAGATTGGCGGCAAGGCATTTGAGGCGCCGACAACTATTCTGAAGCTGCAGGACTTTGACTTGATCTTGGGCATGGCCTGGTTGCATCGGAACCATGCCCAGATAGATTGTCCGTCCAGGAGGATCACGCTAAGGCATGGCGACTCTCATGTTATCGTTGAAGGTATCCAGCCTATCTGCCACCTACTGTTATCTTCTATACAGGCTGTGAAGGCCCATTAGCAGGGTGAAGAAGTTTATCTTGTCTGCTTCGAGATGGTGGGAACAGAGGCGACTATCTCAGATATTCCGGTGGTCCGGGATTTCTCCGACGTATTCCCGGAGAAATTGCCCGGGCTACCGCCTGCTAGAGACTTGGATTTCAGGATTCAGCTAGTACCGGGAGCGAAGCCGGTGTCCCGGGCACCCTACAGGATGGCTCCCAGGGAGTTAGCAGAGTTCAGGACTCAACTGCAGGAGCTAGTCGAAGTCAGGATTTGTGCAGCCCAGTTCATCGCCATGGGGAGCGCCAGTTCTCTTTGTGAAGAAGAAGGACGGATCACTGCGATTATGTATAGATTACCGGGAGCTGAACCGGTTAACGGTCCGCAATACCTATCCTCTGCCTCGGATAGATGAGTTATTTGACCAGCTACAGGGAGCCTTCTGGTTCTCCAAGCTAGATCTGCGATCCGGCTACTACCAGCTCCGTATCAGGGAAGAGGACATACCGAAGACGGCATTCAGTTCACGCTATGGATTATACGAGTTCACGGTGATGCCTTTTGGGCTCACGAATGCTCCTGCCGCATTCATGAGTCTAATGAACCGTGTATTCGAGCCTTTCTTAGACCGCTTCGTGATTGTATTCATCGACGACATCCTTATATATTCTCGGACTCAGGAGGAGCATACGGAGCACCTGGCACAGGTCCTGCAGAGGCTGAGGGAGACCCAGATGTACGCAAAATTTTCGAAGTGCCAGTTCTGGTTGCAGGAGGTGGCTTTCCTGGGGCACACGATCAGTGGGGCTGGGTTAGCGGTGGACCCAGCTAAGATAGAGACAGTGAGGGATTGGCCGCGGCCGAAGACCGCATCTGACATCCGCAGTTTCTTGGGACTAGCAGGATATTATCGCAAGTTCGTGGAGGGTTTCTCGAGGATAGCACTCCCCCTCACGTCCTTGACGAAGAAGGACACAGATTTTGTTTGGTCAGAGCGGTGTGAGACGGCTTTTCAGGAGCTGAAGGACCGACTCATCTCATCCCCCATTCTTGCACTTCCATCCGGGAGCGAAGGATTTCAGATCTACACGGACGCCTCTTATCAGGGGATGGGTGCAGTCCTGATGCAGCATGGACATGTTATTGCTTATGCTTCGAGACAGTTGAAGAAGCATGAGCATAACTATCCAGTACATGACCTAGAGCTCGGGGCTGTGGTTTTCGCCCTAAAGATATGGAGGCATTATTTATACGGGATTCATTGTGACATCTTTTTGGATCACAAGAATCTCAAGTATATCGATACACAGAAGGACCTAAACCTGAGACAGAGGAGGTGGCTGGAGTTCCTCTGTGATTATGATTACAAGATCCACTATCACCCGGGGAAAGCGAACACGGTTGCGGATGCTTTGAGCAGGAGGGCCGGCACTTCTGGACCGGAGCCCCGATTGATGTCTATGGAGCTGCTACAGATGATGGAGGACATGCACATTACCATGGTGTCCGAGAGCGAGCCAGTAGTATATAGAGAGTATTTGAGCTCAGTGATCAGTGGCGATGATATACAGGAGCGCATCCGAGCACATCAGAGGCTGGATGCTGCGTTACAGCCGATTTTCAGTGCCCTAGAGAGGGGCAAGGTCGAGGACTACACGCTACAGGATGATCTTCTTCGGTTCCGTGGGCGCATCTACATACCAGCAGGAGGCAGTATCCGGGAGGACATACTCAGAGAGGCACATTGCTCGAGATATTCAGTGCACCCCGGCATCACCAAGATGTGGGCAGATTTGCGGAGGTCTATGTATTGGCCCGGGATGAAGAGGGAGATCACGGACTTTGTGACCCATTGCGAGACCTGCCAGCGTGTGAAGGCAGAATGCAAGAGCCCGGGGGGTTTACTACATCCACTGCCAGTTCCAGAGTGGAAGTTCGAGGACATTGCTATGGACTTTGTACACGGATTGCCTCGCTCCCACTCTGGGCATGATTCTATATGGGTTATAGTGGATAGATTGACCAAGGTAGCGCGGTTTATCCCAGTTCGGAAGGATGCCCCAGTTGCAGTTCTGGTGAGACTATTTGTGGAGCAGTACATCAGATATCATGGCATCCCCAGGACGATTGTTTCGGACCGTGATGGTCGGTTCACTTCGAGCGAGTGGAGGGCCGTGCATGCTTACTTGGGATCTCGGCTTACTTTTAGTACCGCCTTCCACCCGCAGACCGACGGACAGACCGAGCGGACCATCCGGACCATGGAGGACCTGCTCAGATTATGCATATTGGATACGGGGAAGCCTTGGGAGAGGCTGCTACCATTGATTGAGTTCTCGTATAATAACAGCCACCAGGCTAGCATCAGGATGGCTCCATACGAGGCACTTTATGGGAGTAGATGCCGGACACCGCTATCATGGGTTCAGGATGTGGATACCAGGACTCTTGGATCTGATTATATAGAAGACACTGAGGCTCAGATTCGATTGATCAGAGATCGGCTACTAGAGGCCCAGAGCAGGCAGGCAAAGTATTATGATGCTCGGCACCGGAAGGTGGAGTTCTAGGTTGGAGACAGGGTATTCTTGAAGATACGTCCAGTACACGGTGTCTCTCGGGTGCGGAGGCACAAGAAGCTCAGTCCACGATACATGGGGCCATACCTGATCCTGGAGCGGATCGGCCCCTTGGCTTACCGACTGCAGCTGCCACCGGAGTTGGGTGCATTACATGACGTCTTTCATGTCTCTTCCTTGCGAAGAGCTCTCCTTCGGCCGGAGCAGCACATTACTACTACAGCCGGACCGGTTAGAGCCTGACAGATCAGTGAGATTGGAGCCGATCCGGATTGACGATACAGCCATCCGAGTGTTGCGGAAGAAGAAGGTCCCTCTTGTGAAGGTGCTGTGGTCCAACCATGGACGGGAGGAGCACACTTGGGAGCCGAGGGATCTGATGCTGGAACAACACCCGGAGCTATTCTCATCAGGTACTTTTAAGTTATGTCTTTAAAATTTCTTGATGATTCTTGCAAATAGAACCCCGTAGACCCGAACTTAAATTTCGGGGACGAAATTATTTTCTTGTTTATTTGAATTTGTAACATCCCATGTTACTTCTGGACCCCTCAACTTAGATTGGGTTAGGCATGGGGTGAGATTTAAGGAGATCAACTAGGTTTGACCCTAGGTAGTGGGTGGTAGCCATGTGGAGCCCACTATAGGACCAAAAGTCAAACTAGGTCAAACTAGCCTAAATAGGGACCCTAGCCACACCATGACCCCACCACATTGCCCTAACCCTAAAAACAATCTAAGTGGACCCTAGGGCATGTCACTAGGTCAACACTTTGACCCCAATTGACCAAAGTCAACCTTGGGCATAATTTGGTCAAACCCACACTCATAAGCCCAATTAGCCTAAGTAGAGCACCCCCTTGACCCAACCCAAGTTGGGTGGTGCCACTAGACCCATTTCCACCAAGTAGGGTCAGTCCACCCACCATGGTTGACCAAGTCAACCCTAAAAGTCAATTTGGTCAACAAATTGACCTAAAGAGAGAAAATGAAGGCCAAGCCCAATCCCATTGGGCTAAGCCCATCCAAATCAGCCCAAGCCCAACCTAAGTGGTCAAAGACAACTCATAACCCCCAAGATCAGGAAAGAGAATACATGCAAAGGGGTAGAAAAGGAATTTGGAGAAGAAGAGGAGAGAGAAAGGGGAAATGAAGGGAAGGATGGCCACATGGCCACCCCATCAGTTGGTTTAGCTGCCCAAAACCAGGTGGCCGACCTCCCCTCTTCATTTCCAGCAGAAAACCAGGGATGTGAGCCACTTGGCAGCTGGGTGAAGCCTCCAAAGCTCAAAACCGAGCTCACTTTGGAGTTAACTCCACATATAGTCCACCTCAGCCCAATTCACCCCCTCCATTAGCTTCAGTGAGCTCAGGCGAGTAGAAATCGACTACTGGATCGAAGGGAACGGTGCAGGAACCATGAATCCAAGAAATCTCGCCGGAGCAAGGTCGGGAATGGCCACCCGCCGCCAAACTCACCGCCGCGCCGCCATACAGGTCCGTTTCGCCTCGCCTCTTCCCGTACTAGGTTTCTAGATCAATCTAGGGAGATATCGGGCTCAATCGAGCCCGATGCCATGGGAGAAAATGGAGAAAACCGAGCCTTTCTCTTCTTGCTCGGGTTCGCCGGAGGAGCCAACTCCGGCGGCCCCACCGCCGGGAAACGCTAGCCCCCACCTTAACGAAGGTGGTGGCGATATCCGCCGGCGGTGGTGGTGGCTCAGCTGGCCGGAAAATGCCAGCCAACATCGTCCAGAATGATGAAATCGTGGCCGTCAAACCATCGGGGACGATGAACCGATTTCGTCGGTTTTAACTTTAAGATTCGTGCATAGATTTAAATAATTTAATTAAAATTTGATGAATAGTGAAATTTCTGTCACATTATTACAGCCACCTTGCATGTTAATGTTAGGCCTCTTAGAGGCATTTTCAGAACTCAGTCTCTTAATGAAAATTGTAGCCAAGGGTCTTATCGTTAATTTGCCACCCTAAACATGTGATTTGGTGTAGTGTACAGTCCTGTAGGACATTTCTCCTAGAACTGGTCCTAGGGTAGGGCAGAAATTAAATTGGATGCCCAGGTCAAACCATTAATAACCATGGCCCCAAATTTTGGGCACATGCATGAATAGGGCATACTTAACCCCTGCCAAAATTTAGGAAGTTTTAGAGAACATTTTCCTATAGTTTTTGCCAAAATATCAAAATACAAATAAATGAAATATAAGGAGTTCTACACCTCCCCATGGTCCTAAATCTTGGTGGTAGGTCAGTGGGGACATCCTTGGTGCTTGATAAAATTTTCAGCACCTTGGGTTCACTGCATGTTGGGGAATCCACTAGCATGTGTTAGCTTATGTTATGCCTTGGTGTGCAATTAGCAAAAATGCAAATATAGTGTATTTAGCCCAATGGTGACATGCAAAGGCCTTGGAATTATTTACAGTGGTTCATTAGGTAAAATTTCATCCCTCAAATTAATCATGGAATTTTTGGAATCAAAAATTCCATTTATTGGGATTTATTTTAAATATAGCTAGTTTGAAAATAAAAATTGGAAAATAGGTTTCCCTCAAGTATAAATCCAAAAATTTTGCCAAGGCATATATAATGTCACATTTGACTTAGGAAAAATATGATCCCTCTGTTTTGAAGAACTTTTGGATTAGATATCTTAAATTGCCCATTTTACCCTTATCTTATTTAATTCATGAAATGATGGATATGTACTTCAGAAAAATTTGGAATTTATTCTACTGCTATAAAAGGGTAATATTAGTTTTGTATGAATTTCTTAGAATTAATGGATGCATTGTTAGTTGTTAAATTAATACAATGGCATTTTGGTAAATATGTTATAATGGAATTTTATAGGCCATCACACAATAAATGTTGATGATACTCTGCCAATAGTCATAAATTAGTGTTCTAAAGGTTCTATTAGTTTCCTGGAATTTTTGATTTCATAATACCTATACTTCATTTGGAAAATGGAAATTGTATGAATTTGATATTAAATAGGAAATGGGAATAAATAATTAAAGTAAAATTATGAAACTCTATAGGCAGCAATATGTTATCAATATACATCTCAGGAAAAATTGCCTAGGTCAGAGGATGCTAAATCATAGTACTTCATGTGTAAAGTGACCTAGTGTTTAAATTAAAAGATTTAATTAAAGGACTTTATGGCCAAGAAAAATTATGAGAATTCATAGGGTAGTTCCCTTAGTCCATACCCCCCTAGGATAAATATTTAGAGGCAAGATGCCTTAAGGTTTGGAAGATTACATTTTTAGGGTAACCATAGGACATGGTCTGCATATAACACAAATAGGTCTTGCCTTAGGGGTTACCAGGGGATTGATTATCGGCTGAAATAAGAGAGTTCAACATGAACAACCCTGGTGGGTAGAGTTGTCTTAGTGAGGGATCAGAAGTGCAAGTCTTAGTTAGCAACTGGAGTGGGGGTCGGCGGAAGACCGTCGGTTTCCCGGTAACACCTTAAGTCACTAGGGTTGTACTAGAGCAATAAGGAGAGCTGGGGAGATACATGGGTAGCCATCAACTAAAATAAATATCCTTGCGAAAGGGAACGCTGGGCGTAATCCCAACACAGTTCCTAGTGCCCCTTGAGAGCCCTTCACAGGGAATACCGGGGGCAGTCCTGGGATTAACCTTAAATCTCTAAGTATAATAACCCGTAGACAAGAGTAGTTTAATAGGTTAGGACATTGTTGTACCTTCTCGCCCGTTTAGGGTTGGAGAGATTCATGGTATATGCTCACCCGTATGGGGTTTGAGGGAGTTGGTATAAAGGCACTAATGTGCGATCTCACCCGTTTTGGGGTTTGAGGGAGTTGGTACAAAGGCACTAATGTGCGTTCTCACCCGGGTTTGGGTTTGAGGGATTCAGGACGGGTTTGGTCCTGCGAGCGGGAGGCTCGGTATGAATTACTTGCATGTGCATAAATATCGTGACGGGGCATTCGGTACTGGCCGTTCGTCACACCGATGACAGTACGGTGCACCAGGCGGTTGTGAGAGTTAGAGGGGCCAGTGGGTTGTTTTACACTGCGGTCTGGAGGACGATTCCCGATAACACACATCCGACCCAACAAGACTGACGGGTTTGTCAGCAAAGTACGTACGCGAGACTCTAGAGTGCACCTTGGACGTGCACAGAGGCGTATGAGAGGGGTCTAAGGCTTGGTAGTGTGCATACCGGTCTAGAAGCGGAGACGCCCGCTCCGCTGCTGCCGTAGCCACAGCGGTGGTACCCGAGAGTGATGCTAGCTCTCAAAAAGTGGGAACTAAAGGTCTGTGATCACAGAGTCGTTGTGTGTGAGTTGCACTTGCCTGCGCATAAAATTGCATCATATCATTCATTCATATTAGGTCATACGCTTCATAGATCCTTATATAAATATAAATTAGTATGAGCTCTTTTATATGATAAGTTAAAATTCCTGGAAACCTTAACTTATATATTTGTATGGGCATTTATATAAGTTAGGGTACGTTTGTGATGATAGCATAGTGGTAGTTTAGTTTATTTACTTGTTCATATTACTGTTCTTTACTTTCCTTACTGCACTGCTCTTACTTATTACTTGTACCGTACTTAGAATTGCCAGGGTAGAATTACATTACTTATTACAACTCTAGTTAGATATTGTCACCTGCTTCCACTTTGCTACCCTTTGTTGTCCTCCGCTTCGTCCTCCCGCACGGTGCCTAGGAGCTGCGGGGCGGGGAGGTGCGGAGGAAACGACTTAGTCTTTTTGACTAATGGTCGGTGACCAACTATTTTTAGGAGCCCGTGGAGATGGAGCACCAGCACGTCGAGGAGGCAGGACATGAGGAGCAGATACCGCTTCAGCAGGCTACTACCACTACTGTGCGTCCTCAGGTGGGACGAGATCTGATGTTCTAGTGTACCTTCCGCATTATTATTTTGTGAGAGAGTGACTTTGATGTACTGGGCATAATCCCTTTTTACTCTTTCATTTGTACTCTTCTGTGGACTATTGTGATGTACTTTTCATTTCATGTACATGATTGTACTATGTGGCTTGTGGACTGATGGTTTTATATATACAGTTTTACTTCTTTCTTCTCATATTGGCCTACAGGTTAAATGATCGTACTAGCCGGCAGAATCGGCGTGTTGCGGTGTCGACTAACCCGTGAGTTAGTGCCACCGTAAGACGGCAGTTCTGGGCATAAGATCCGGTAGCCCTCCTTGGTAAGGGGGAGGGGGGGGTCTTACACTTAATGTTCTCAAACATAATGCAATGATGATTATATATTTATTAATCAAAAAAAATTGATGAAAATAAAACCTAGTACTGATTTTACAAATTAAAATGATTTCAAATTTTTTGTAAACTAGAGAAAATACTTGAACAGTCATAATACTTCCATTGACATCCTTTAGCAATTTACTTTTCAGGATTTGGATTTGAATGCAGCAGGTATTTACTTAAAAGTAAGTACATTTGCTCAAATTTAAAAAAAAGTCAAATAACAATATAATATCAATACTAAATTAGGAAAGTTAATTCCGGAATTGTTGCAGCAATCTATTGTTGGGTTGAGATTTCTGCTACAGAAGGAACTCAGGAACAGTGATGTCAGCTCTTTAGGAAGAATTGTTCTTCCCAAGGTCAACTTTCACTCTACTAATTATCATTACACTACATCATATCATGCATATGGTAGCGTTCAAAAACCGCTAAAATATTTGAAAAAACTGTTACTGTAGAGCTACGGTAGCAGTTGCGTGTGTGTTGCATCTGCTGCCGTGGTCGTAGGGTATGGTAGCGGTTACCCAATATATTGTGGTGTCCTTTCAACCGCTACTATCGGTACATCTATTGTAGCGGTTATGGTTTTCAATAGTAGCGATTATTTCATTTTACAACTACGGTTACGATACTCTATGTTAGCGTTTATGCTTGTATTTGACAATATTTATGATTTTCTCTGGTAGCAGTTATCCTCATATATAGCCACGGTTTTTATTCTCAATGACAACGATTATGATGATCAATACAAGCAGTCCGAGAATGGACCCAAAATTCAATAGTATTCAATTTGGAGGCAAGCGTAGTGTGGACCCAAAATTCAATTACAAACGTGATTTCACAGCGAAGAGCAGTTAAAATTTTCAATGTGATCAATTACAAATGTGATTATCAATGTCATTCCCAAGCCCAAATTCAATTACATCTCGAATGAAAAATAATCCAATTAGCTATATATTATCATCAACTAGCTAGATGACAAAAACAATTTAAACTTTCCACCTCAACCCATACATCTCGAACACTCAAATTTGTAACAAAATCCACAGAATAAGAAATTTACTACTCTTCGATCCGTCAATTTTTCCACAAAATGAGGGGCGGAATAAAAATCATTAATAAACTCGCAAGGACTGAATGTTGTTGGTTTAGAAACACTTTTGGAACAAACAAGTTCCTGCCGAAAACTACATCACTATAGGTAAAATAATGTTCACACAGCTGAATGGACGATAGCAACTGCAAGCTCTGTTGAAGACGAGATACGACCACAAATTTAACTCCAGAACTCATTAACCAAATCGAGGTCTCCTTTAATGCTGAAAACTCTGAAGACCAACTGGCGCACACGAATTAATCAAACGCCTCATCATCATCGTCCGGAAGAGGTTGGGCGGCAGCCTCGATGAGCTCCTTCTCGTGTCTGTCATAGAAGACACACAAAAGTCAGGGCGGAAACAAAGAGAGGAAGCTAAGAATATTAAGATTTGGTTAAGTAGAAATGTCTGCTTACAGTTGTTGCTGAACAAGGTCAATGTGGAATTCAGGAGTAGCGAGAGCTGGGGACTCCACAAACTGAAGATTTGGATCCCTGAAAGATAATATGTATAATTAGAGATTTGGAACAATAAAATAAATAGAAAATTTTCCAATAATTGAGGTAAAGATGGTAGAATACCCTGTGAGTTTTCTTGCGAGATAGAGGAAAGGCTTCTCAAAATTGTAAGCATGATTCAAGCTGCTCATGTTGGTGTTGGCATAAGTGGACTTGAAGGAATGCAGGCTGTGATGGTTAGTGATTTTGCAATTGCCCAATTTCGCTTTCTCACCGAATTACTTCTCGTGCATGGCCGATGGTCCTATCTTAGATTATGCAAGGTTAGTGTCTATTTCGACATAAAATATAGTCTATTCCTTCATAATTTTAAGTTTCATTTTCTTTTCCTCACCCATCAAATATAGTCTATTCCTTTAGAATTCTAAGTTTTTTTTTCTTTTCCAGGTCATTACTTGCTTTTTCTGCAAGAACCTTACATTCAGGTTGACTCAGTTTTGGTTCACCTTCCACACTGGCTTTTCTGGACAGAGATATTATGATGATTGGTTCCAGTCATTGTATAATGTCATATTTACAGCATTGTCCTTAATCATAGTTGGATTGTTTGACAAGGTATGATAGTTGAAAATCTCCCAAAATGATTTCATGACTGCTTCGATTGTATTAATTTTTGACATCATACTTTTTTTTTATCTCGGTGTGGTTTCTAAACTCAAATAAATGCGAATCTTTGGGTCTTTCAGTCCAATTGTCAAAAATCAGTGAAGGCACATGCCATGGGCGGTAGTTCATAACTCAAAACTAGTTTGCTACAAGGGGGAAGTAAGGTAAAATATAGCAAAGAAGTTTTGATTTAGAGTGGATGAATTAGTCTTGCTCATCCATACTACTAGTAGATCCACTGTTTTGATTAAAAAAATGACAGCGATAAGAAATGAAGAATTGAGGGTTTAACTTGTAAGAGGCGAACTCACGAGTCACGTATCTAAGATCTCGAGAGCAGACGAGCAGCGGAGGAGAAAGACGACGACGAGGTGCGGCGGAGGCGAGAGGAGCGACGGAAACCCTAATGAGAGGCCAAGTGGGGCGGCTGTGGAGAACGAATGATGATGATCGAGACTCGGGAGATATATTTAAGGCTATATATTAATATTATATTGTATTTAAATATTATTTTTAATAATAATATATATAAGGTATTATTTAATAGTAATAAAAAAATTCCATCGGACTCGCAAGCTCATGAACAAAGCTTATTACGCTCAAGCTCGACTCAAAAGTAAGCTCGAACAGATATGTTTGTTGTGGGTCGTCGACCACTTTTTTAGTAGTGAGATATGATGCCTCTCAAGTCGCAAGAATCTCAACTCTGAAGTCTCCTCAGTAGCCAACTCGCCGCTCGCCTCACTCCGGCGACTCCGCAGCCGCACTCGGTCGGTCGTTCAACAAGAAAGCAAAAAAAAACTCTAAAAGTGGGATGACGATGAGATGACGTGAAATGAAAAAAATTGAACTGAAATGCACGTAATAGATGCAGACCGGGTTGGAATATTGATGGCCTAATTAATTAAGGATATATTTTATACATTAAATGAATGGGATATTTTATAAATTAGGGTGTGGTAGCGTTTATAATATCTAGTAGCGGTTGTACATGCAACAATAAATTTCTATTGGTAGCGTTTTTATAACTGTGATAAAATAATTGATACTGTAGGGATGGTATGTTATAGGAGCGTTTATTTTTTTACAGTTGCGATTATGAACGCTACCATAAATATCTTTTGGTAGCGTTTACATAACCGCTACAAACTAAGCGCTACCAAATGCATGATATGGTGTAGTGTTATCTTCGATTTGTTACTTTTACTTATAGTTATTATTTTTATTAATTAGATTATTTTGATTATTTTTTAATTCAATATATTGATGATAAAGATGATGTTTTCTCTATCTTGTTATCTCTGAAAAGTAATTAAATGATATATAATAGAGAGAGACAGAGTCACACCTTCCTGTTCTTGTGGCAAGAGAAGGCATCTCATTGCTCATGCATGACTTCGTTAATTCTCGATTGTGGGAATTCAAATACAGGTACAATTCGAATTTTTTTTTATAAAAACAAGCAAAATATGTTTTAAATTTTTTTTATATAAATGATTGTTTTGATAGCAGTGTTGATATTTGCATACTGGTTTAGAATTTCAAAGCATTAAAGAAATATAATTACATGAATATTAAGATGAACATAATAACATAATCATTAAATGAAAATTGAAGAAAAAAAGTCTAGGGTGCCTAAAATATTCTTCATATAAAAAAGGCGACTGTTATCAGCACTTCAGGTTTGGCTATTAGCACTAGAAATTAGGTATTTTATTTTCCTCCCCAAATAGATAATCACAAGTCATTATTTTCCGCCTCTTTACTGTTCCACTTCTTGCTTTCACAAGTTTCGTTCCTACTATGCCGCAAGGGTTTTGCCTCCTCCTCGCCTGCTAGGGCTCCACCTGCAAGGTATTGATTTAGCTTAAAAAAGTTGATACAAATGCATGCACTAACACCAACTTCGACTGCCCTTAGTAGATCCCGAGGGTTCTCATTCATCCCATTCTACCATTTGTCTCATGTTTCCATCAATTCTTCTCTCCACAGTTATTGTTGCAATGTTTCTCACCACTTTGGTCGCATGCGTGGACATATATTAAACTATTCAACATTTACCCCACTTCCAATTACTCCAGAACCAACGTTACTAATTTTCTTGAATCTCATTGACCTAGTAGAACCCCACTATGTCCGTAAATACTCTCCAAAACAGGCAGCGAAGCTAGCACTCCATTGAAGACAACAACAACTTTTGATGATCACGACATTTAATTGTTAAATTTTGCTTACTATTAACTACCATGTTCTCTATAATATTACATTTTGCTAACTCTAGGTAATGTTATGGACTTTTTAAATATTTGAGAATAAGAATGAATATGTTAAAAACTATTTTGCGAATACCAAAATTTCAAGACAACCAATTTAGCAGTGCTGATAACAATCGCCAAAAAATTCAATAGGAGTTATAACACATTCAAAATTGTGGGGATGCCTTGAATAATAACCATTCAGTTGGATTTTCTTTTCTTTTTTTGAAGTATGTTGCAGTATTGTGTACTATTATTCAACAAAATATTTTACTTAGCAATGCAGAGTATATTTTCCCAGAAAGATGGAAATTCGTATTTATAAGTCAATGATCTTTGCTATGAAGTACTTCCACTTTAGACAATTCTCTCCAACTCTTTATTCTGTTTTATCATAGGTTTTGGCCTAATAACAAGAACATGATGTACATATTGGAGAACACCGGTAATCCCTGCCTAACTAAATGAATATATCTTCTCGCCTCTTCAGTAGTAGAAGTTTGTCCCGTCTCTTTTGATCATTTGATTTTAGCGCATTTTGTGAAGAGCCACAACCATCAACTAGGAGACTTCATCATGCTCTGCAAAGATGATGATAAGGATAGATATGTATATATCTCAATCTTCACATCAATCTTGTTAACTTTGGCTCTATTTGGTACTCTATTTTTGTATTGATTTGCCTTTTTGGATTACATCACCGGAACATGAAAGAGTAATGATAACCTCTCTTTTTTTTAGCTCTGACGAGGTATGAATTGTTAAAACATCCACTTTGAGCTTCATTTACCACAGAAGGGAAGGAGATCAATTTTTCATGTGAGCTCCATTTTGGCTAGAGCCATATGCATACTTCTCTCCTAAATAAAAGCCTTAGAGTGATCCTCTCAACTCCACTGCACAATTAACTAACATGATTTCACTCCAGGTTATTTGCGCCTAGGACAAGACAAAGGAGGAGCTGCGGCTCGCTCCCTTGCCCATGGAAGACGAGATCTTTAACTGCATTGTGTCGGGTATATTGGCGGCGAGAGAGAGATACACTGATCTCTATCTGTCGTTGGCGGACGACATGAACATGGCATTTGGTCTCAACTGTGGCTTCCCCGGAGAATTTGTTTTGAGTTATCCAGATGAGATGTTTCGGAGCTCCTCGACAGAATTGATATTGAAATTGGGGTCAATGGGTAGCTTGTCATTGGATGTGTACTCTACTGATGCCCTCATATTGAAAACTATCAATATCAATGTTTCTTGCCTTTGGGGTGGTTAATCAGAAGGAAGACATGAGTGGAAATGTAGTTTGCAATGTAGTAATTAATAAGATACAGTTCTGCTTGCTTATGTTGAAAATGAACTTGAAAAGAAAATGAAAAAAAGAGACTTCTGATGCAAACAGGAGGGTTTATTAGCCTGATATGATGCTAGTTTTCAGCATAAGATTTTCAATTAACTAGAATTTCAATGCCATGAAGAATTGTATTTGAGTGGAAGCAAAGTTGAAATTAATATGAATCATTAATCATGTAGGTGCAATTTTTTGTGTATTAATATTTGAACACCATTATTTAGTAACAAGAGAAATATTTATACACTACCAATAGCTTTTAGAAACTAAAATATGTATGGACAAATTAAGCAAAAATAATTTTATATAAAACAATCACATGGTATTGACGTGCTTCGAGTTTTAGGTCATCCCCAAGAGGGAACATCCTCTGTAGTGGCAGAGAAAGTCACATCCTTTCACGACCTGCATTTTCTCTACATTTAAACAATATATCAGAGTCATAGAAAACAAGTGTCATGATGTCATGCCGTGTAGGGGATAATTGCAGGCGCTCAGGCTAGAACTCGAACCAACACATAATATGAAATCTTCAAGTTATTTTGAAGAAACTGCAATTTAAGTTAAGTTTTGATAGTCGTATCCCCCGGATCAGTGGATCAACTAGTTCACAAGTGAAAACATGAATATACGCTGCGAAAAATAGTTTGTTTATATTGATTAACATCCTACATGAGCAAAAACATCTAAATAGGATAACTCATGATATGCATACCTCTAAATTTAACATAAGTACAGAAATAACTTTTACGTTCGTTAAAATATAATGGCTTTGGTTAAAAGATGTTATTCATTAGCCAAAATGATAGTTTTATACTTTAAAATAACTAACATGCAATCATAACATAAAATCTTCTCAGAGAGCAAGTAAACTAACAATTCAATCAAAAATTAACTTAGCAGCTAGCAAGTACTTAATATTCCACACAAAAATCTCTAGTGGGCGTTGATGTAGATTTTATAAGTTTTGAAAAATATCCAAACTAAACTCTCAACTAGGCAAGTGCACCTATCGAAACTTAGTATAGGAAATATCGTATTTAAACTCGGGGACCGTTGAGTATTTGTACTCACAAGGACGAACTATTATTTTATCGATCGGAAAATTGGTTTTTGCGAAAACGAAAACAAACGTTAAATTAAGAGGAGAAATTCGATGAATAAAAGGCTAGCACTTGATCTGGAATCCCTTTGGGTTAGAATAAAATCCACGAAATTAAAGAGCACAAGCATCTAAATTATTAGCTTTGACCGCGGAGGTTTTAAAGCTACGAAGCTCCTCTCTCGAGAATACGCACTCGACTAACCTTAGGTAGATCGATTAAGACCTCTCGGCCAGTCAAAAGACCTAAGCTTGCTTTAGGCGGTGAACCTCACTAATGGAGTTGACTCCAAGGCGGAAGAATTTTGCGTTCCTCTCTCGAGGGGTGCAAGAAATTCTCTTTATCCTTGAGTGATCTACTCGTATCCACAACCTCTCGGTAAATCTAGGATACGAATCTAAGCTCGAATAAACATAATTTGCAACTTATGAATTCGAAGAAAATTTAAATCAAAGATAAATCAAAGTTAGAAAATAGAATGCTTGCTAATTTGAGACAAAAATAAGAATTTTATTCCATTCCAAAGTTCATCATGATCAAGTGCTAATTGGGAAATTAGCTACTCATCATGATGGGAGAATTACATGAAAGCATAAAGAAAGACATGATCAAAGAAAAGACTTGAAAGTAAAGGTACAAATGAAATTAGAATGCAGGAAAAACAGTAAATAAAACAGCACTAAGCTCCCCAAAAATCTCCTTCTGGCCATCTGAAGCTGTCTGGAATTTATAGAAAAAGTTGCTGGGTGGTCACGCCCCTAGGTCACGCCCGTGACCTAGGGCGTGTCGGTCTCGGAACCGTCGTCTTCAAGTCCTCTGAACATTGGCGGGAAACCGCCAAAAGTCGTTAATTGGCGGGTCACGCCCCTTGGTCACGCCCGTGACCTAGGGCGTGTCTTGACGGTTGCATAAAAACGGCGGGAAGCAGAAACGGCGGGAATAACTCCGGCCGTTGTTGGATGGGTCACGCCCACGGTCACGCCCGTGACCTGGGGCGTGTCTCGAGAAAACTCCCTCCGCCTGAAACTGCAGCATTTAGTCGGTACGCTGGGCTGCCACGGGTTTCGTCACGCCCGTGACAAATTTGTCATGCCCGTGACATGTTGCAATTCAAAACTGTCGTTGACTGAAAGACAGGGCAAAGCACTGGATGTCACGCCTGGAGTACACGCCCGTGTGATGATTGTCACGCCCGTGACCTCTGGGCGTGTACTTTTAATTGACGTGGCAGATAGCTCCTTCCACGTGCCGGGTTCTCGTCAGGATGTCACGCCCGTGACCATGTCGATCACGCCCGTGACATTAGCGTGTCCTTTTGAACTTTCCTGCTTTTGCGCAGTTTTGTCTCCTGATCAACCCTATAGACTGCAAATTGCGATTTGCAGCCCAGATTGCCCTGAAATAAGAAATTAGAAAAATTAAATAATAAAATTATAAAAAATACCTATAAGTTAATTTATTATTAAATAAAATATATAAAAATACTTGGACAAAAATTAGAGTTATCAAATACCCCCATACTTACTCGTTTGCTCGTCCCGAGCAAGCAACTTTACATGGAGAGTAGAAAAATTTAAATGCTAGAAAAGAAAAGTGAACGTAAGGAGTAAAATGCGAAGTCTTATGCCTATACTTGTAGCTATTTTAGTAGAAAAACTCACTCAGCATACAAGTTAGGTTTTTATTTTTCTTAAAATGTGTTTCCATTATTATTATTACTTTTTAAAATGAAAATCCGGTAAATCTTAAAATTATATTCAGGGAGAGTGTAGCGTGTGTACTAAGATAACATTGCACGAACGAAGATTAAGATACCCTCCAAAGAAATCCATTAATGTCGATGGCCATAGGCTTGCCCTTTCACATTCTCGCCACGGTACTAGTTTAACTTATAAACATAAATCAGAAGGACTTAATTAGGTAGAAACGTAGGCTTAGGCTTTTGGTGAGGATGGTGAAAGATAAAAACGATGGCTTAGTCACACCAAAACCTAGAGAAAGCTTGCACATAAAAATTTATCATGGCTTTAAGAACGCAGCCAAAATCCTAAACCCTTTTTTTTCTTCTCTTTTTTTTATAATTTCCTCTTTTTTTTTTCAACTCTCACATCAAGCCGAAGATTTCCTTCTACCTCTTCAAAATTTTTTTCCTTTTTTTTCTTTTTTGTTCTTTTTATTTTGAAGAGGAAATGAAAATCAACTTTTGTTTTGAATTTTTAAGAGAAAAAAAAAGAGCCACCAACAATAAAAAGTCTGCTAATCACTCACAAACTGTTTTTGTATATCTATGTGCAAGCTTGGTTTTAAGTGTGCAATTAGGTTGCTTTTTAGGCTTTGGTAAAATACTTGGTGGGGCTAAAACAAAAGATAAGATAATAGGCTCAAAAATGGCTTGACAAAGATAAAATTTTAGGTAAGGGTGCAAAGTCTCAAACTGGCCAAAAGATGTGCCTAAATCATATCTATGCTAATGAGTTTAACTTATGCAAAGTCTTGAGAATAGATAGAGGGCAAGTTCTAGACATCGAGAAAGAATATCTCTTTCTTGATCCGTGAAATATCTCTCTAGTAAACTTCTACTTACTCACCTAAAGTTTTTTTAGATTTTACCGGTTTTCAAAGTGAAAGTAAAATAAAACATTTCCACGCATTTAGAAAAATGAAAATCTAATTATATGCTAAACATTTAAATCTACATAAAATTCTACTTACACGTGCACTTGACTAGAAACACAGCATGACCAACAATTTTACTCCAAAATTCAGATTTCAATTTAAACATCAAAATATTCTAAACACTATGTAAAAGTCGAATACTAGAGATTGCGCAAGTGAGTAAATATAGAAATACAGATTTCTCTAATTTGAAAATTTACCCCTTTTTTTTGTTGTTGAATTTTTGGTTTTGTTTTTTTTTTTTTGTAAAAAAAAATAATAACAAAAATTTTGTATGTTTTGCTAGAAAACTATCCCCCCATACTTAAATAAGACATTGTCCCCAATGAAAAAGAAATAAATAAAGAGAAAATTTAGGAGACTTCCCTGAAGCGGGTCATGCAGCACCAAAATATACCTGAAAGACAAAGCTGAAGCAAAACATAAATTTTTTTTTTTTTTTTTTAATAAAAAGAAACGATACATGACAAGGAAAAATAAAATGATAAAAAGAAAAGATACAATGGGGCGGACTACAATCCCAAAGAAAAAGAAAGCAGGCTAATCCTCATTGCTATGTTGCCGCGGCTCCTGGTAGTGCGTCCGGAGGTCTGAAAACTCACGCTCAATACGTGCCATGGAGGAGGCTTGATTTGTTGCTAGCGTGGTAAATCGACTGTCAAAACTCACAAATCGAGCGTCAAAATCGGCCTGCATCGTATCTAAGCGTGTGTGAAGAGACGCAAACTGACGATCCCAATAGCTCTGAGGGCCGGGCTCGGAAGAAGGGTCCTGCGGTGGTGGAGGAATCTGGGGAGAGTGAATAGTGCCGCTGGGACCGGCACCGTAATCAAGGCCAAGATCTCCACCACCGACTGCAGGGGGAATAGCCTCAAACTCTCCATCACGTCGCCGCGCTAGGCCGAGGGCCTGAAGGGTCTGGAACTGGATGACTTGCGGCGTCTGGACGCTGCTGAGGCGTGGAAGAGCATCCCAAATGCCGAGCAGCTTCGCGAGGAAAGTGATGAAGTTCCCGCCGTGCACTGCTACCAACCTCGCATTTTCGGCCTGGTGCCGAAAAACAATTGCGAGCAGATAACCAAGGTTGAGGGGGACCCGGTAAAACATACTATATAAATATAGTAAGTCTGCCCGAGTCACCACCCCGTGGCTATCGCCGCGACCAGAAATAGTGAAGGTAAGGAGGTTGTGGAGAATACGCAAGGCGGGAGAAATGAGTTGGCTGCCTTTGGATTTCTTTGGGGTGTAGGGGGCGGCGTCACTACTGATTTCCGCCCAAAAGGCGAGAAGGTTGAAATCGGTCGGGAAATCAGTAAGTAAATCGAGATAGGCGGGAGATTGGGTAAAAGCCTCCGAGCAGAAGCCCATGACGACATTGAGCTGGCGGATGGTGAGCTGATGCACCATCCCACCTAGGCGAAAGATGATGAAGTCGTCATCGGCCGCCCAGCGGAACTCGAATGAAGCCAAGAACTCAACGGTGAGTTCAAGAAAGGCATGCTCGGAAATAGAGAAGAGGGAACTCCATCTAGGGGTGGACAGAAATCCCCGCACCAAATCCGCAGCTCCAAAAGTGGCGAGGATCGCCCAATCTAAAATGCGGAACACGCCAAGGGGTTTGGCGCGTAGGCGCTCGCTGCGCTCCTACTGGGTTTGGTTTTGAAAAAGGAGCATGGCTTCTGCTGCGGCGGGATCCGCGGGGTGCTCGGAGGAGGAAGCGGTGGAGCGAGGGTGGTGGCGAGGCATTTTGGTAGAGGGAAGAAGAAGGAAGGAATCGGGTTAGCAAAGGGAGAAGAGAAGGGTTGGATGGTGTGGAGGAAGAAGAGGGGGAAAAACCCTATTTATAGAGTTTTCGGGTTAGTCACGCCCCCCTGTCACGCCTGTGACAGGGGGCGTGACAAGCACGGGACAAAACGAAAAGGAATCCGAGGCTGCCAGCCTCGGATTCGCTGGTCACGCCCCAGAGTCACGCCCGTGACTCTGGGCGTGTAATGCGTGTTCGGCGCAGGAATCCAATGCGCTGCATTGGATTCCAAGGCCACGCCCCTGGTCACGCCCGTGACCAGGGGCGTGTCTCATAAAAAAATTACTAAAAGGAATCCGAGGCGTTGACCCGGGGTCACGCCTCGGATTCAATGACACGGCCCAGGGTCACGCCCGTGACCCTGGGGCGTGTATCTGAAACGAGAATTAAAATTTTTTCTTTTTTTTTTCGTTTTTTTTGTTCGGGCTAGTCACGACGGTGACTAGTTAGTGTCACGGGCGTGACACTAACTGTCACGGCCATGACTGGGCAGGAAGAGAAGTTTTCCAGCTTCACTTCGTCGAATGAAATTTCGGGCTAGCCACGCCCGTGACCATGATGGTCACGCTCGTGATAGGACCGAAAGACGAACAGAACGCTGCGCTCGACGAAACCACTCTCGGGTTTCGCTCGACGAACTAAACACGTCTCTGTCACGCCCGTGACCCATAGGTCACGCCCGTGACAGAGGCGTGTACAAGCAGAAATTTTTGTTTTTTTGTTTTTTTGTTTTCTTTTTATTATTTCTTTTGTGTTTATTTTTGATTTTTTTTTGTTAAGAGTCAACTAATAAAACAAAAGTTACCGACTTGAAGAAACGCGTAGACTTGACGCTCAACTCCATCGATAGTCACGCCGAAAAAGATGTCCTTCAAACCTGCAAAAATTTAAATAAAATTAAAATTTAAGAAGAAAAGATAAACATGGGGTGCCTCCCACAAGCGCTTTGTTTATGGTCGTTGAGCTCGACCCAAGCGGGGCACTCGTTTATGGGTTCGGGAGGTTAATTTCCTCCCGGTACACATTAGTAGTATCGCCGGCGAGGAATATCTTCAACCGGTGCCCATTCACTTTAAATTCTCCTTGTTTCGGGTGCGAGATAAGCACTGTCCCATATGGCCATACCTCTTTTACAATAAAAGGGCCGGACCATCGGGACTTGAGTTTGCCCGGAAAAAGTCGGAGGCGCGAATTATAGAGAAGAACTTGGTCTCCCGGTTTGAAATCTTTAGGGTGCTTAATTTTTTTATCATGATAAAATTTTGTGCGTTGCTTATAAAGTTTATTACTTTCATAGGCTAAGGAGCGCCACTCATCGAGCTCGTTAATTTGGAATTTCCGAAGCTCGAAGGACAAATTTTCATCTAGATTTAAAAATTTAAGCGCCCAAAAGGCACGGTGCTCAAGCTCAACCGGTAAGTGACATGCTTTCCCATAAACCAATCGGTACGGCGTACAACCGATAGCGGTCTTGTACGCGGTCCGATAAGCCCAAAGAGCATCATCAAGCTTGACCGACCAATCCTTTCTATTAGTAGAAACCGTTTTCTCCAAAATTCGTTTGATTTCACGGTTAACTACTTCTACCTGGCCACTTGTTTGAGGGTGATAGGGGGTGGCTAACCTATGTGTAATGCCATATTTAGACAAAACCTTAGCGAATTGTGCGTTACAAAAGTGGGTGCCCCTATCACTAACTATTGCCCGCGGTGCTCCAAATCGTGAAAATAGTTTTTTGAGAAATTGGGTCACGACTCGGGCGTCATTAGTGGGGAAGGCTTGCGCTTCCGCCCACCGTGACACATAGTCGACCGCTACCAATATATATTTATTTCCATGCGATGTTGGTAGCGGTCCAACAAAGTCGATCCCCCATAAATCAAAAACTTCTATTTCTAAAAATGTATTTAACGGCATTTCATCACGGCGGGAAATATTACCTGAGCGTTGGCATTGTTCACAACGACTTACATGCGCGTGAGCATCCTTGAAGATGCTTGACCAATAGAAGCCCGCTTCAAGTATCTTCCGAGCCGTCCGATTAGCTTTATAGTGCCCACCGGCGGGTCCCTCATGACAATGCTTTAAAATTTGTGCGCCTTCCTCATGAGAAACACACCTCCGCACTACTTGATCCGCGCAAACACGAAAAAGGAAGGGATCCTCCCAAAAATAATTTTTCAAATCAGAAAAGAATTTCTTCTTTTCTTGATAAGAAAAATCATTCGGGAGGAGTCTCGCAACAAGATAATTTGCGAAATCGGCGAACCAAGGAGTGGGGAGGGTGATTACCTTATGAATGGCGAGAAGGCGCTCCTCGGGGAAAGTGTCGTCAATGTCCTCCTCCATGAGCTCCCCCGAATTTGGGTTCTCCAACCGCGAAAGATGGTCAGCCGCCAAGTTCTCCGCTCCTCTCTTGTCGCGAATCTCCAAATCAAATTCTTGGAGTAGTAAGATCCACCTAATCAATCGCGGCTTTGCATCTGTTTTTGCTAGTAAATATCTCAAAGCCGAATGATCAGTAAAAACAATAATTTTAGACAAAGTGAGATATGAGCGGAATTTATCAAATGCGAAAATTACGGCTAATAATTCTTTTTCGGTGGTCGTGTAATTTTCCTGTGCGGCGGTTAATGTTTTGCTTGCATAATAGATAGGATGAAAGTTTTTATTCATGCGTTGTCCTAACACCGCACCAACGGCAAAACTACTAGTGTCGCACATTATCTCAAAGGGAAGCTCCCAATTGGGAGCTATCATGATAGGAGCGTTAATCATTTTTTCTTTAATAAGAGAAAAAGCAAGCAAACAATTTTCGTCAAAAATGAACGGCGCGTCTTTTTCTAACAAGTGGGTTAGGGGCTTAGTTATTTTAGAAAAATTTTTAATAAACCGGCGATAGAAACCGACATGCCCCAAAAAACTACGAACGGCCTTAACATTTGAAGGGGGAGGTAGCTTTTCTATAGTTTCAATTTTTGCTTTATCTACCTCTATGCCCTTACTAGAAATTTTATGGCCTAAGACCAAACCCTCCCGTACCATAAAATGGCACTTCTCCCAGTTTAAAACTAGGTTCGTGTCCTCACATCTTTGGAGTACACGGGAAAGGTTTGCCAAACATAAATCAAACGAATCTCCAAAAATGGAGAAATCGTCCATGAAAACCTCCATGATATCCTCCACTAATTCGTCAAAGATCGCTAGCATACACCTTTGGAAGGTTGCCGGCGCGTTGCACAAACCAAAAGGCATCCTTCGATAAGCGAAGGTGCCAAACGGACAAGTGAAGGTTGTTTTCTCTTGGTCCTCGGGCGCGATTGGGATTTGAAAATATCCCGAGAAACCATCAAGAAAACAATAAAATGAGTGCCCGGATAGCCGTTCAAGTATTTGGTCAATAAACGGCAAAGGAAAATGATCCTTACGGGTTGAATCATTTAATTTACGGTAATCGATGCACACGCGCCATCCGGTAACGGTTCGAGTGGGAACTAACTCGTTTTTATCATTAGGCACTACCGTTAACCCTCCTTTCTTGGGCACCACTTGGACCGGGCTCACCCAAGAGCTATCCGAAATTGGATAGATGATACCCGCATCTAATAATTTTATGACCTCGGCCTTGACTACCTCCTTCATGTTAGGATTTAGCCGGCGTTGAGGTTGAATAGTTTTGTGAGCGTGTTCTTCTAAAAAAATTTTATGGGTATAAAAGGAGGGATTAATCCCTCTCAAATCTGTGATCTTCCACGCAATTGCGCGGCGATGAAGTTTTAAAATATGAGATAATTTAATTTTTTCTTCATCGGTCAAGTAGGCCGACACAATAACCGGAAGTTTTGAATCCTCCGCTAAAAATAAATACTCTAAATGATCAGACAATTGTTTTAGTTCTAACGCGGGAGGTTCATCATAAGAAGTTTTCAAACGATCACAACCAATGTCTAAAAGTTCAAAAATAGGTGCGTGCGTGATCGAGAGATTATCACTATTTTCATGAGCAATTAAATCTAAATGTTCTAAATCGGCATCATGATCAATAGAAGATAAAGATTTTTCAGAAAAAAGAAAAGAGTCTTCTTCAAGAGAAGCCTCCAAATAATAACATGAGTCGTCATTTGAGAGCGAGTTTTTCATAGACGTGTCAATAGTAAAGGTAACTTCTTCATCTCCGACTCTAAGGAGAAGTTTCCCATTACTAACATCTATAATCGCACGCGAGGTGGCAAGAAAAGGGCGACCGAGAATGAGTGGGACCTCGGTGTCCTCTTCGATGTCAAAGATGACGAAATCTACCGGAAAGATAAATTTGTCAATTTTGACAAGCACATCCTCTATGATCCCCATAGGGAGCTTGACATACCGATCCGCCAATTGAATGCACATTCTTGTGGGTTTAGGTTCTCCTAATCCCAACTTCTTAACTAAAGAATAAGGCATTAAATTGATTGAGGCGCCTAGATCGGCTAACGCACGTTTTATTAATAAATCACCAAACAAACAGGGAATGGAGAAACTACCCGGATCGGGTAATTTCTTAGGTAATTTATTAAGTAAAACTGCCGAACACTCCGCATTCAATTGAACCGTGGAGATATCCTCAAGTTTCTTTTTATTGGATAAAAGATCCTTGAGGTACTTGGCGTATTTCGGCATTTGTGCGATTATTTCACAAAACGGTAGATTAATTTGGATTTGTTTAAACATGTCCAAAAATTTACCGTGATGGTCATCCACCCGGTTTTTTTGCATTCTAGATGGATAGGGAAGAGGTGGTTGATAAGCTTTTGGTTTATTAAGAGTAGAAGGCTTAGACGAAGGAGAAGATGGAGAAATTATTACCTCCGTATCAACCGGAATTGGAGAAGTATCAACCGGATTTGGAGAAGTGGTTACCTCCTTCCCGCTCCGTAGGGTGATGGCTTTTGCATGCTCCTTGGGGTTGGGCTCTGTATTGCCCGGTAGCGCTCCTTGTTGACGATCGGAGAGCATTTTAGCGATTTGCCCGATTTGCGTCTCCAAACTTCGAAGAGATCCGGTGAGATTCCGGATGTTGGCGTCATTTGTAGTCGTATATTTAGTGAACAATTCCTCGAGATTGGGAGCTTTGGGAGCTTGCGGTGGAAAATAGCCGGGTGGAATCGTGTTCGGAGGGCGCGCCGCGTTCCCCGGATTACTCCAAGAGAAGTTGGGGTGATTCCTTATACCCGGGTGATAGGTATTGCCAAAATTGTTACCCGGATTATAAGGTGGCCGATTCGGATTACCCATGTAATCCACATGCTCGGCAATAGTAGAAGGCTCCCAATATTGGGGCTCACAGGTAGATTTGGACGAGGAAGCAGACATCTCGTTCATCTGTTTTTGCAGTTGCTCAACCTGGAGAGACAAACTTGAAACCGTATCGATTTCATACATCCCGGCCGGTTTAGGTGGTTTAGACCGAGGTGTACTCCATTGATAGGTATTCAAAGCCATACCTTCTATAAGCTCTTGTGCGGCCGCCAGTGTTTTGTTATTAAGCGTTCCACCGGCGGCGGCATCAATATGTTGCCTAGTTTGAGAATTTAGGCCGTTATAGAAGGTTTGGATTTGTAACCAATCCGGAATTGCATGATGAGGACATCGACGAAGCAATTCCTTGAAACGCTCCCAAGTATCATATAACGTTTCTAAATCAAGTTGGGAGAAATAAGTGATATCATTGCGCAATTTAGCCGTTTTAGCCGGCGGAAAGTATTTCGTAAGAAATCTTTCCGTCATTTGAGCCCATGTTGTGATGGAGCCTCTTGGTAGAGACCCAACCACTGCTTGGCTTAAGTGCGCAATGTAAATGGAAATAACATTAGCCGGATGACATCATCGGATACACCATTAATTTTAAAAGTACCGCATATTTCTAAGAAATTTGTAATATGCGCGTTTGGATCTTCATCTTGAAGCCCATCAAATTGTACATATTGTTGTACCATTTGGATGATGCTTGGCTTCAACTCAAAATTATTGGGGGCAATAGCGGGGCGAACAATACTAGATTGAGTCTCGTCCAAGTTTGGACGGGCATAATAGGACATAGTCCTTTGTTCAACCGCATTTGGCTCACCCATATTGGAAGAAGCAGAAGATGGAGATCTAGGAGAATGGGAAGAAGAACTAAATGAAGAAGGAGAAGAAGAAGGCGGTGACGGAGAGAGGATTAATGAAGGATTAGGAGTGTCGCCTAAGGATTCCGTATCTTGAAAATTCGGAACTTGAAATCGTAAGCGGTGCCGAAGGGTTCGCTCGATTTCCGGATCCAAATAAAAAAGAGGCGACGGATTCCCTCGGGTCATACACCAAAAAAAAACAAAATAATTATTTTTTTTTGATTTTGATATTTCTAAAACAAAAAGAAAATGATAAAATTAATAGAGCCTTGCTTTCAAAATATCAACAAAAAAAATGTCCCCGGCAACGGCGCCAAAAACTTGATGTAGATTTTATAAGTTTTGAAAAATATCCAAACTAAACTCTCAACTAGGCAAGTGCACCTATCGAAACTTAGTATAGGAAATATCGTATTTAAACTCGGGGACCGTTGAGTATTTGTACTCACAAGGATGAACTATTATTTTATCGATCGGAAAATTGGTTTTTGCGAAAACAAAAACAAACGTTAAATTAAGAGGAGAAATTCGATGAATAAAAGGCTAGCACTTGATCTGGAATCCCTTTGGGCTAGAATAAAATCCACGAAATTAAAGAGCACAAGCATCTAAATTATTAGCTTTGACCGCGGAGGTTTTAAAGCTATGAAGCGCCTCTCTCGAGAATACGCACTCGACTAACCTTAGGTAGATCGATTAAGACCTCTCGGCCAGTCGAAAGACCTAAGCTTGCTTTAGGCGGTGAACCTCACTAATGGAGTTGACTCCAAGGCGGAAGAATTTTGCGTTCCTCTCTCGAGGGGTGCAAGAAATTCTCTTTATCCTTGAGTGATCTACTCGTATCCACAACCTCTCGGCAAATCTAGGATACGAATCTAAGCTTGAATAAACATAATTTGCAACTTATGAATTCGAAGAAAATTTAAATCAAAGATAAATCAAAGTTAGAAAATAGAATGCTTGCTAATTTGAGACAAAAATAAGAATTTTATTCCATTCCAAAGTTCATCATGATCAAGTGCTAATTGGGAAATTAGCTACTCATCATGATGGGAGAATTACATGAAAGCATAAAGAAAGACATGATCAAAGAAAAGACTTGAAAGTAAAGGTACAAAATGAAATTAGAATGCAGGAAAAACAGTAAATAAAACAGCACTAAGCTCCCCAAAAATCTCCTTCTGGCCATCTGAAGCTGTCTGGAATTTATAGAAAAAGTTGCTGGGTGGTCACGCCCCTAGGTCACGCCCGTGACCTAGGGCGTGTCGGTCTCGGAACCCTCGTCTTCAAGTCCTCTGAACGTTGGCGCGAAACCGCCAAAAGTCGTTAATTGGCGGGTCACGCCCCTTGGTCACGCCCGTGACCTAGGGCGTGTCTTGACAGTTGCATAAAAACGGCGGGAAGCAGAAACGGCGGGAATAACTCCGGCCGTTGTTGGATGGGTCACGCCCACGGTCACGCCCGTGACCTGGGGCGTGTCTCGAGAAAACTCCCTCCGCCTGAAACTGCAGCATTTAGTCGGCACGCTGGGCTGTCACGGGTTTCGTCACGCCCGTGACAAATTTGTCACGCCCGTGACATGTTGCAATTCAAAACTGTCGTTGACTGGAAGACAGGGCAAAGCACTGGATGTCACGCCTGGAGTACACGCCCGTGTGATGATTGTCACGCCCGTGACCTCTGGGCGTGTACTTTTAATTGACGTGGCAGATAGCTCCTTCCACGTGCCGGGTTCTCGTCAGGATGTCACGCCCGTGACCATGTCGATCACGCCCGTGACGTTAGCGTGTCCTTTTGAACTTTCCCTGCTTTTGCGCAGTTTTGTCTCCTGATCAACCCTATAGACTGCAAATTGCGATTTGCAGCCCAGATTGCCCTGAAATAAGAAATTAGAAAAATTAAATAATAAAATTATAAAATATACCTATAAGTTAATTTATTATTAAATAAAATATATAAAAATACTTGGACAAAAATTAGAGTTATCAGGCGTCACCAACCTGACTCAAACCCGCTAAAAACATGTATGTCTGAACTAAAAAAAACAATAAATCTACCTCACAATGATGAGGAAAGAACAATTGTAACAGCTACAGAACACCAGCAACAACCAACAGTAGCCGCTCAACCGGCTACTGCTCCAACTCTGAGGCATTCAAAAGAAAAGAATATCTCAGCAAGAATAAACAAGTTGCGATCAAAGAACATTAGTAGCAATAATCCAAAGAGACAAAAGGGTTACCAACCCAAGTACAAGAATGACTGACAACCTTAGATATTAAGTCACAAAACAGTGATAAATGATTTAACTCACAAAGTCAGGAGTTAGAAATTGCACCAAGTGAGATAAAGATCAAATCTTTATAAAGCTTAAATATAAGTAAGTGTATAAACATAAGAGATTGGTCAGCTCATCATTTAGAGAGCAAAAACATCGGCAAAATCTGGTACCTGCGGTGGTGGTCGCCTCCTCCACTGAACCATATCACATCACCGAGCAAATGTCGGCACCTACGGTGGTGGTCTCCTCCTCCACACACCGTCAGTCCAAAAACTTCACAAGGGCCCAGGGGTGGTGGTCTCCTTCTCCACTCACTCACATCACATCACCAGGGAAATGCCGCCACCTACGGTGGTGGTCTCCTCCTCCACACACCGATAGTCGAAAAACTTCACAAAGGCCCAGGGGTGGTGGTCTCCTCCTCCACTCACCCACATCATATCTTCGTGGAAATGTCGGCACTTACGGTGGTGGTTTCCTAGAAGCGGGAAGAAAGGAGTAAAACTAACCTGAGGAAATAATGCACAAAATGAAAAATAAGAAAGTTCAAAAAATATAAAAGGTATACTCGACGACTCGGTTAAACTTTACCTCAATATTCGACGAATGGGCAAAAATTTCCCAAGTCTACGGGAAACATTTGTCGAGTATACTCGGCACCTAGACTTCACTCAACAAATTTAACTTCACTCAATGCAGTGCTGAGTGCACTCATCACACTCAACGCCAAAGAGATAACTCAACCAAATTGACTTCACTCAAAGCCTAGCTGAGTTCACTCAACGCCTAGCTGAGTTCACTTGACGCCTAGCTGAGTTCACTCGACACCTACCTGAGTTCACTTAACGTCAAGTGGAGTTCACTTAGCACACTCGACGCCAAAGGCATTAACACTCAAAGCACTCAACGTCGTCTTGTTCAGTCGACACTCTCAGCGCCTTTCACTCAACGCCAAGCCTTCACTCGATGCACTCAATGCTTTTCACTCAACGCCAAGCCTTCACTCGACGCACTCAACTCTTTTCACTCAACTCCAAGCCTTCACTCGACGCACTCAATGCTTTTCGGCAGATTCCTGATAGAAACTCTCTTATATAACAGTGGTTAATATACTCCTTGCTTTTGACAACAATTAAGCTCAGACCCATAATAAGTTCTAGAAAATAAGAGAACAATGGGGGTAGACTGGACAGGAGTCGAAGCATGGATAAAAGAACCCTCCCCCAACAACACAACAAGGATAAAGGGAAAAAATTATTGTTATGCTACATAAGGTACAGGTAGGGGTCATGAAAATATAATAACTAGCAGTAGAATTGAAAGAAAAAATAGAAAAAAAGAAATATACGGAATTTGCAAGAGGCTAGGCAAGGGAGCAATCCACCACTTGCCTTAGACTTCCTTATCTCAACCTTCTGAACACTCCACGGTATAGATCAGCCAAAAAGAAGGTATGACAAATCTGGAGAGATTTGGATAAAACGAAAGTTTAGGGCCACACACCTCAACGCCAAAATTCCAAGAAAATAAAAATACCAACCATAAGTGCATAGATCTCGATGAGAGCTTTCCGGATCTACCCTCCGACGACGATTCCGAGCACCAGAATTCCTACAATCGACGGCCGAAGGTCTCACGATACCCATCGCCTTCTCTCTTCTACATTTTCGGTCCAACGGCTTGGGGGAGAAGATAAGGAATAGGGTTTCCGATTATAAGTATTTATATATATAATATAATAATATTATTAGACTAAATGTCCAGATGACCGAAAAATCAAATCAATTCGGATTTTCACGAAATTCGCACCTAAGCTAAATATTGATGCTACGAATCCAACATCGAAGTTGAAATAAAAATCCAACAATTCAAACTCGGGTAAAAACTCCCCGAAGTCCAAAATACCAAATATCCTGAAAAGGCTCCACCGAGTTCTAAAACAAACCCGGCTCACAAGGGAAATCTCAAAAACACACTAGAAACTAGCCAAGCTAATATTCTTAGTCAAAACACCAGATACCAATGAGCAAAAGTCACGCTCCAGAAATGGTACCCGTCAACTATGTGTTAACGTAACGCCCTGACGTCAAAAATACATCACTAAAAGAATTAAAATAAACATCGAAAAATCATGAGCGTTACACATCCCTTCTAGAAACACACAACGCATAAACTTTTCCAAACTAGCTCAGCCCACAACAGAAGATTCAACCAATTCACGTTTTTTGGAGCATAAAATTTTAACAGATTTGTGGTTAGATGCGCCATTATTCATTAATATTCTATGTTCTTATCTGTATGTGCGTGTATTCATGCCAACTGTTTCTTGCTTGCATTGCTCAACAATTATAATACTTCCAACTCACTACATGGTCACCTCTAGTGTTAAGATACATTTGTATAATAAACTTTTGTTTTGAGTTTTTGGTTTTATAACATCAATAATTCTATCTTCTATACTTTATTTTACTCCAATTCGTTTTTATTTCAATCACTTATTTTTATGTCTATTTGAATATTTTAGTTATACTAATAACATACTATAACCATTAAAATTATAGTATATGATTTAGGCTTCGTTTGGCGCGGTGGTGGCAGTGGTGAACATGGTGGCCATGATCCGTGATTCGTGAATGCCCGATCTCACCTAAAAAAGCGTGCATTTTATGCTCAAAACTAGTTTATTTTCTTAATAGTAGTCATAACCTTTGTCTTGCCAAACAAACATTCCGTGATAATTGAGCCGTAGTGATATTACCATATTATTTTAACAGTCAAAGGCCGCACAGTTCTGACTTTTGATGGTACCACCGGGAAAAGAAGCTTGTTATATTATCGTAGTATTTTAGCCCAATAGATTGATTTCTATAACACAATAAAAATATTAAATGTAAAAAATATTTCTTTTAAAAAATTGCTATATCAGAAATTAAATCTTGACTTTTAGGTTTTATGTGAAAGCAATTTTAAGGAGAAACTGTTGAAAATCATGAAGTGAAAATGATAGACTAGGTGACCTGTCCGCGCGACCTATGCGGACAGGACCGACGGATAGCCAAGTTGGCAATAGTGCTGCAGTCAGCTTGTGCTGTGGCGGTCTGGGCGGTCTGTTCCCGCGGTCTGTGCGGACAGAGGAGGAGGCTTGCCAGGTCGGGTTGTGTTCAGCCGGCAGTTGGTTCCCATGATGTAATCGGGCGGATAGGATTGCTATCTATAGAGCTCGCCAAGACTGGCAAGGTGCGGACTCGGTTGAAGTTCGTGGAGTTCAGGTTGCGGACTGGATCAGAGCTCGGGAGATCGGCATGGCATATGCCTTGGTATAGCTCTGGTGGCGCGGTTGGTGGAAACTGCAGAGTTCGCCGGTTAGAACGGACTGGTGCTGGGGTTCGCCGGGTTGTGCGGGATGGCTTAGTCTGGGAGGTCGCGCGGTCTGCACGGACTGATGATTCTGTCCGCCGAGTTTGGTTGTTAGCCTTGTGCGCTTTGGCTGCGGGCTTCGGTATGCGGACTGGAGTACAGTCCGCTAGCACATGCAGACTAGAGCTGTTCGCTGGTGGTCGAACTGGGGTAGTATTCGCAGAGTCTGCCTGTATAATGAAGTCTGGCTGGGCCTTGTCGACAAGGAGGATTGGCTTGATGTACGACCTTGGTGGTTCAATCCAGGCAGACTGGCTATCTCGCATCGTTGCTGCGGTCTGGTTTTGTATCCGCAGCTTGGCGCATATACTTGGTGCTCGCCGCGAGATGGGGCAATTTTCCTATCAGCTAGGGCGCTGATCACACTCCTCTCCGCACCTATAAATAGGACCTCCCCTGTCACATCAAATATATCCAACTGAACAGTAAGTGAACTCGCGGATAGTTGCTGCGGTTAGGGTTTTGTATATGTGTTGTTTGAGGAAGTTGACTGGTTTGTGTTGCAGGTTGTGCGGGTAGTGTTGGAAAGCCAGAGACATGGCTCTGATTGCGGTCAGGGACAGTGCGGACTCTACGGTTAGCAACCAGCGGTTAAACGACAGGTCGTGGTTTGCGAATTGACGGTCTCTCTTCTGTAACTAGTTTCCCAGTTCAATAAGCTGTCCGGTCTGGAATCTTGGTTCAGTTTGGCAGCAGTTGAGTGGTTTGGCGGCTAGAAACCATGCAGTTAGGCAGCTTGCAGATCGGTGGTTAAAGTTCAGCATTGGAATAACGGGCAGTCCGCGCGGTAAGATTGTCATTTGGCGATCTGTCGGTTTGAGCGGACTCCGTAGCAATTAGTAGCAGGGTCGACGGTTTCTCCTTGAGTCTGCGCGGCTAGGTTTTTGCCTTGTATTTTTTTCTGCTTCCATCGGGTACATTGGCGACTCATGTCTTGCCATGCATGCCTTGCATTGTAATGATTTTTGAGAGTGCAAGATTCTTGTTCTTCTGTTTGCATTTCGCTTACTTGAGCTTGGATTGGTTGAGTGTTCCCGCGCCTGGTTTCCCATTTTTCGCAATTATCAACTTTTAACATGGTATCAGAGGGATCTGAGGCTGACAGTGATCAATTGTCAGTTTGCTTAATTGCTTCTGGGAGTCTTAAGTAACCAGGGATAGTGCAATGCAAGGTGGATATGCAAGAGATTTTGGAATTTAGCTTCTTACACCAACTAACTTTAAGAAGTGGAGGTTGTGTATGGAGAGTTATCTTTTAGTCGAGGACCTTTGGAAGGTTGTCTGCAGAGACGATAGGCAAGAAGTGGTTGTTGTTGCTGACATTGCTAGTGCGGTGAGAGCTTGGAGGAATACCAACGCGAAGGTAGACTTTACTCTCAAGCGAGCATCTCATCGGAACACTTTGACCACATCGACAGATGTCGATGTAACATCCCTCAAACAACTAGACCCCTAAGAGTAGTTTTGTCATGATTAGGTCATGACAGAACCCTAAGAAGCTCAAGAGACCAAGAGAACTTAGGCATGAAGGTGAAAACCACCTTCGTCAGTAATTAGTAATTTCTAATTACCCACCCTAGGGTTTGACTTTAGGACTTCAACTTGACTCCATGACCCCACCATAACATTCCTAACCCTTTAAGAGGTCCATTGGGTCACTAACCACCCCAAACCAAAGAGGTCAAGTTGACCAATAGTCAACCCAAACCCTAATTAGGTTAAATTGCCCAAAGCTGACCTAATTGGCCAACACCAAGCCACAAGTGGACTAGCGTGATGTCAATGTGATAATCTACACCCCATTGGGTCAGTCACATCACCCAAAATGACCTAGTGCTGAGCTTAAATGGATTGGGTTAGCCAAGCCCAAAAAGTGGAGAAAAGGCTAGCTCAAGCCCAATCCACTTAGGCTAGGCCCAAATAAGGTGACCCATTAGTTTATGGGGCTGAAAATATCAGTTTTGCCACCTAATTGCTATAAATGATGAATAGGAGAGAGGAAGTGCAATTTTTCCCCAAATTAGAGGAGAGAGAGAAGAGAGAGAAAATGGCCATTCATGGTGTTTGAATGCCCTTGACCCCTCATCTCTTTCCCAATTGATGGAGATTCATCTCCCCTAATCAGTTAGAGGAGTCAAGAGTTTTTCCCAGCCATATAGGGGTTGAATTCAGTGAATTCTGCATTGGCTGAAAACCTTCACTCATGGCCATTAATGGCATTGAAGCAATGACCCTCCCTCTCCCCAATTTGATGCTTTTAAAAGCTTCACCAGGTCAATAACAATCATTTCCACTCATCCCCTGAAGCAGTCGAGCCCTCTGGTAGTGTTGTTGTAGAGCACCGAGTTCCACCACCACCGTCAATGGCAACCTGACGATTGGCTAGGCGCCAGCCCTCCCAGAAGGTCCTATCCTCTTCCTCTTTCTCAATGGAAAGATCCACATCTACTTGCCGCAAGGTTTGGTGTCATTTGGCCCTAGATCAAGCTGGCCGAGAGCTTGGTTTTCAAGCTTTTTCCTCCACCCACATTTCACTGTTCCGGCCACCTCCGGCCGAGCAACCACCGCGAATCGCCAGCCACCACCTCAACGAAGGTGGTGGTGGTGGCCGGCTGGGAGGAGGCATGGGTGGCCGGGAATTCACGGGCAAACATCGCCCAAGATGAGCCAATCCTGGCCGTTGGCGCGCTGGGATTGATGAAGGGATGTCGTCCATCCTTGCGCCAAGATTCGTGTCGCTGATGATTTTTATTAATTCATTAATATTCCATTTTTGTCACATATTTGGCAGTGTATTGATTAAATCGTTAAAAATACTTAGAGGCCCTTTCTGAAAAAAATGCCAATATGAAAGTTGTAGCATTTTGAGTCGAGTTTATTTTAAAATTGGTTTCAACCAATTTAGTTAAATGGTCTAACCACAACACACCAAATGGTGCAAGCTATATCTAGGGTTAACCAGACACAAATTTGTGTGCCCGCACTAAACTACTCATCCAAATGCTTTGAAATATGGATCATAGGTTAGTCTCATCTATATCTCAAACATATCAAAAAATTGGAATTTTTGGAATAAATTTTTCTATAGTTTTAGAAAACATTTAATAAATCATGAAAGATTTAAATAACAGGTCTAAATACCTCAAAACCACCCAATATTTTGGTGGGTGGCCAGTAGGATCATGTCATGACTCTGGTAAAAATCTCAGCCTATTTGGGGTTAGTTTGAGTAGGTCCCAAGTTTGGTGGTCCCTTAAGGGTAAATTAGGGAAAGTGTGTATTTGATGAGTTGAGTGGCCAATCCTCATCCAAAATGGTTGAAACTTTGGCCACTTCCTCAAATTCCTCTAAAGCACCCCCTTAAGAGATTTTGAGTGGTTTGGGTTGGAGATGCCCAAAGACCCTAGTATAGGCCTTAGGGTTGAAGTTTGGGGCCTAGTGAAGGACATGAGCTATATGTCTTTGGATGGTCTTGGAACTGGGTTGGTGAGTTCCTAGGGTAAAAATAAGCTCTAGAACGTGGTTTTAGGATTTTTATTAACATATACCCTCCTTTAAATAGTTATGGATAGTTTATGACACTTTGGTCCAATATTTAATTACATGCTGAAATGAATTTGGATACTCATGAAACTTAGGCAGTGATCTTAACTAGATGATATTGTTCCCTAGAAATATTATTGTGAATTTTAGATTGATAATTTTAGTACTTCATTCACAAACCCTAAGATTGATTCAATCACAAAATAATTATTTTAGAGTTATTTGCTTACTCGAAAATTATGCAACTTAGTCAGGGAACATTTGAGGACATAATAATGCTCTGTAATTTTCTATAAAAATACCGAATGACTTTTCATATAGGATCCTTCACATGTGCCCATTTTTGAATATTTTTAAATAATTTGTCTATGTGACCAATTGGAGTTAAAAAAATTGTAATTCTTGGTCAGTATTTTTTTCTAGTCATATTTAATATCTAGTAATTTTCTCATAGTTTTTGGATGGTTGGTTCTAATTTTTCCATATTTATAATAATATTGTGCTTGTTTGTTCCATAATTTGTTGAATGTCAGATCGACCTTGGAAAATTGGGATTTTTGGTATTTACTATTATTTTGATGTTATTAGTTTATCATAATTTTGTTGAGACCATAACCTGTCAGAAAATTATACTTGGTATTCAGAAGCCTCGGTGGACTAATTTTTGCAGAAAATATAATAAATGCCAAATAAATTAGGAAAATTATAACCTGCTAGATTTATTCACAAAGTTTCATGATAGACCCCCAATAATAATCTTAGGCCATTTGGATTACTATTTGGAGTATCACCATTCATACACATCATGAAGGTTATTTGGTCTGCACTTAGTAGGAATTGTAAAAGTTGGGAAACATGTGGAACTTGTATGGAAAAGGGTAGTTGGCGTATCTTGTCTATTTGGAATATATAAGGTTGCCAAAAGAGGTCAGGTTGTGAGAGCTTAGTTGTCTAAGTTTTGGTCGTGCTCGGTACCGACGATGGATCATCTTTCCCTTGGAGGAAGTCTAAATACACTTAGATTTAGTTCAAGTGTAAGATCAGGAGAGTTGAGAAATGGGTAGATACCAACAATAATAAGTACTTGTTGGGTCCATTGCCCACAATGTTCCATAGTTTGGTTTTGAAGAGGCATCACCATCAACACTAAGAGCATAGTTATATTTGATATTACTCAAGCTTAGTGATTGCAGGATGTTCTAGGAACAATGATGGGATTGGTTTCCTACGTGGTAAAGTCAGGTGAACACTTACCTAAGGCGGGGACAAGCAGAAATCTGTCTAAGTCCACAGACATTGAGTGAAGGTTTCTCAATCAACGCCAGATGACTTATAGCTTTGAGTGAAGCCTATACAGTCAAAGCCAAAGTTAAGTTAAGCTAAAAAAGTGGCTAAGTCCACATGCATTGAGTAAAGTCAACTCACTCAACGTCATACATCAAAATGTTGTGAGATAGGCTAATGTTGTAATAGCCTAAGTAAAAATAAGAAGAAAAGTGGCTAAGTCCACATGCGTTGAGTGTAGCTCACTCACTTAACGTCATAGCCTCTTAATTGTTAAGTATAGCTCAGTCAGTCAACGATACATGAAAACTGTGAATGTTTACCAAATCCATAGGCATTAAGTGAGGCAAACTAACTAAATACTATGTGATATTGCGTTGACTAATTCTCAAAGGAAGTGTTCTTCTTGATACAGAAATTTGGCTAAGTCAAAATACGTTGAGTGTAGCTCACTCACTCAACGCCAGATAATAAAAGTGTCTGTTAAGTAGTTTGGCATTGAGTGGAGCTTACTCACTCAACGCCAAGAAGCAGTAAAACTGGCTAAAGCGTTGAGTGAGGTATGCTCACTCAATGCTCTTAACGCTTAAGATACTTTAGATGCAAAAAATTGGCTAAGGCAAAAAGTGTTGTGTGAGGTATGCTCACTCAACGCTCTCAACAACTAATTTATAGAATGCATAGGCTGAGGCACAAGGCGTTGAGTGAGGTGTACTCACTCAATGCAAGGCATGCAAAAAAGGTTGTAGAAATGGTTAAGCAAAAAGCATTGAGTGAGACTTGCTCACTCAACGCTGTCAATGCCAAGTTAGACAGAATTCTATCTAAGTACTTTGGCATTGAGTGAAGCTCATTCACTCAATGCTTATTCTACTGATGCTTGATTTTTGACTAAGTCCACAGATGATGACGTCAGTAAGTTAATAAGTCAACCTTATTCAAATTATTAGCCACAAAGCTACAGTACATAACAAAAGGCATCGCGTACCTACTGTACGACAGATAAAAATTAAAGCAAGGCTGCAGCTGACATTAAATGTGTGGGGCCCACTGCTAAAAGAGCCATTGAGTTTCATTCAATAAAAGGAGAAGCCTTTTAAGAAAAAGGAAGCTGTTGAAGTTAGTTCTTCTTCATCGCCATTATTGCTGTGAAGAGAGGAACAGAGAGCAAAAAGACTGGAAGTCTAAAGGCTCAACAAGTTAGCTTTTTGTCTAGATCTTTGACTATAGCAAGAACAAAGATAGTGTCTGAAGAAGAAAAGAAATATAGCTGGTGTTATTTTCCATCTGCACTAGCAGGCTCTTCACAGATCCAGCTGAACAACCTTGAAGAATATCTACGAGAGGCTGTGATGAAGAAGTTAGGGCTGAATCTCCTCAGCCCATGAAAGGAAGAAGAAGCAGAGCTGTTTTCTGCAGATTACTTCCAGCATAAGCCAAGTAACCTTGTTGCTGTGAAGAAGTTGAGCTGAGAATCTTTCAGCTCAGGTAGTAGCAAGTTTTACTGCAGGCACTTTATAAATCCTGCAAGAAATATCCCTGGAGCTGTGAAGAAGAAGTTAGGACTGAGTGTATCTTAGTTCAAGTAAAGGTAGACTCAGGGAATATATTCCCGGAGTCAAAGTTTGGCCGTGTCTATCTCAATTAAGGTAGATTGGCACAGAGAAATTTCTCTTGCGTCCAATCAAAAACCTCACCAACTCACTTCCATCCTGTAGGATCCTTTGTGGATCTGAGTGGTAGAAGCAAATTTGCTCTGAGGTTGGATCCAGAAGTGCATCTAAGTTGTAGGGCTGTTTAGCCTGAGCTGTAAGATCTAGTTTGGATCTAAGGTAGGTGATCAGTTGATCACTGAGCTGTAAGGCTTTTGAGCCTGAGGTGGGTGAATCATTCTCACTGAGTGGCAGGGAACTTATGCCTAAGCTATAGGATCCTTTGGATTTGAGGTAGGACCATTGAGTTTGAGCTGTAAGAGAGTCATTCTATCTGAGGTAGGATCCCTAGTGGATCTGAGGTAGGGCTGTCCTCCCAGCCTGAGTGTAGGGCCTTTGGCCTGAGGTAGGTGATCTAATAATCACTGAGTTGTAGGCCCTTGTGGCTGAGTTCTAAGCCTTGGAAGAGACTGAGAGATATTGAGATATCTGAGGTGTAAGCTCTTTGGAGCAGAGTTTTGGAGAAGTATCTAGTCCAACAAGATAGTTGGATAGCTGAGAGGGAAAGTGGATGTACCCATGTTAGGGAAACAACTATAAATCTTGTGTGCTTTCTGTATTTTCTTTTTGGTGGTTTTATTGCAGGTTGCATGTCTTGAAAGCATAATATAATCAACTAATAAAGCATCCAAACAAAAGAAAATATAAGATAGTCACCAAGGAATAAGGAACCTATTCACCACCCCTCTAGGTGATTTAGCTATCCTTGAAATCTAATACTTTCAGTACCTTGCGAAAGGAAACTTTGGGCTTCAACCCATCGTAGTTACTAGTACCCTTGAGAGCCCTTCATAGGGAATGCCCTGGGTAGTCCAAGGTTAACCCTAAACCATAAGACTAAAATATTAAAGAGCAATAAGTAAAAACTAGGGCTTCACCATCACCCACCCTAATGACTCAAGAGGTTAGCTTGGTTGGGTTATTCGAGTGGTAGGATCAGTGGTTCTGGAAATGGGTAAGCTAGCCCGGTGAGCCGTATGCTTGGAAGGTAGTTGTAATAGACAGGTTTGTCCGGGGAGCCGATGGCTCGGGAATTCAAGGATGCATGTGAATAAGGTGGTGGGTATTTAATATTTGACGGTCGTTCACACCAACGTCGATACGATGACTTGGTGGGTGTGGTTTACACTTAGCCAAGGAAAAGACTGGCAGGTTTTGTCAGCATTAGTACGTGGTGAATCTGGTGTGTCCTTCAGAGGCATACATAAGGGCTAGGCATGGTAGTGTGGATACCCGCCTAGGAGTGGGGTGGCCCAACCCACGATCTCCGTTGGACACTACAGAGGCTCCTGGGAGTGAAGCTAGCTTCCAAAACCGAGGAACTAAAGGTTTGTGCGCATAGAGTCGTGTGTGTGTGTCTCACTTGTATGAACATATCATTGAAACCACATAATATAGCATATCATGTCATCATCATACTTCAACCCTTATCCATAACGTATAATTGGTATGAGACTTTTTATACGTCTGACCTTACAAAATGACCCCAGAGTTTATAAGCTTGTGTGGCTATGATTATAAGCTATGATAACATTCCTTGTCGTTATCTGTTACTTTTCTTTATGATGCACCTTATTTATACATTTTACTGCTCGATTACTATAGTATTGCTAGCTCACATTTCTTTTTATAGAACTGTGAACATTACAATATAACTGCTAGATTAGGACCATCGTCACCTACTTTTGTTTACTCTTCACTATCATAACTTTCCGATCATTCCTCCCGTACGGTGCCTAGGAGCCATTGGGGGACGGGTGGGGGGAAATCTGGCTTAGTCTTCTGACTAACGGTTGGTGGGACAAACATTTCAGGTGCTCCGGATGGGAGATATGGAGCAGCAGCAGGAGATGCAGCACCAGTGGAGTGCGGTGCACATGAAGATGGGTCAGTCTAGTACGGGAGCACCAGCCTCTGGCTCCGTGAGTGTTAGTTTTACTTAGCTTCCGCGAGAGTGTTGTAGTGAGGTCATGATGTACCGGGCATGAGCCCATTTATATTTCTACATTTCCATTCGGTTTCAATACTTCTATCGTTGTTATTCTACTTCTATATCATATAGACTTTACTGTGATTTTCATGCTCATTGATATATCTATTGGGATTTGTGGACTTGACTTAATTGTCTCCTTTCATGTACTTCTACTTCTTTTGGTGATTACTAATGCTGGTAGGATCGACGTTTTGTAGTGACGACCTCCCTGACTGTTGCTGTTATAGCAAAACGGAGATTTTGCGTGTAAGACCCGGTAGCGTAGCAAAAAAAATGGCATCTTACAAACTGGTATCAGAGATAACATTGATCCGAAGAGAAGAAGTCCACAAACCTTAGGCCACCCCGCGTGAGCATACTTTGAGGACAAACTAGCAGCAGAAGCAATGGTGTGCCCATACGGGGAATCATATGTAAGAGTCCACTTCTTCATCAGTTCCATTTGTAAATCAACTAACAATTGGAAATTTCCTTGTAGCCTGCGATGAACCCTAACCCTTAGCAGGGTACACCCCAGGCACATTACATGGTTCCACCCCCACCAGCTCCAACTCCGTTCCAGCAGACGGATATGGGACAGACACTGACAGCTATTCTAGAGGCCTTCAGGGCTCAGCAGGCTCTAGATCCACAGCCAAATCCTGGGGCTAGCTGGTTGAGCATCATTCAGGGGATTTCTCCTCCATCCTACCTCGGGATGGAGTCAACAGTCCGTACGGAGGAGTGGCTGGACATTATTTATGAGATGCTGGCTGGGATTCGATGCCTGATGGAGGAGGCAGTAGCCTTGGCACTATCCTGCTTGGAGTCGCATGCGAAGATATGGTGAAAGTCACTGTTATACAACACCTTCGCTGGAGTAGATTCCCCGGACATTTCCTAGGACGAGTTCAGAGCAGCTCTATTGGAGAATTTTGTACCACAATCGGCGAGGGATGAGTTGGAGGACAGGTTCCTATAGTTGAGACAGGGCAACATGGCGGTGTTGGAAAACTACCGGGAGTTCATACATCTAGCCCGCTTTGCGGACTCACACTAGCTGGACGACGTGGGCTACACAAAGAGGTTCTATAAGGGCCTTCGCAATGACATGAAGCAGGCCCTCCTCTTCGTTTCTGATGGGAGCTTGTTGAGGATCTTGGAAATGGCCAACAAGCTGGAAGTAGACCAGCTTACAGTCCGGGGCTGGAAGAGTCTGGCTAATGACTCAGTGATTGGTGGCAGGAGAGACCAGCCTAGAGGTCGTGTCATAGGGGAAAGGAGGAATGGGTATCAACCCCACTAGGAGGATAGGCATGAGCAGAGGAACCAAGTGGTGTTAACTCCCCAACCCTTGCAAATGCGGGAGATGTCGAGGCCAGTGGAGGAGGCACCGACATACTATTGGTGCAACCAGCCGGGGCACATTCAGAGGAATTGTTGTTGGGTCCATTGTCTACAATGTCCTAGATTTGAAGAAGTCAAATATGTCAATGAGCATACACAATGGTATACTTAATATATGTTCAAGTTCATACATACAGGTTGTCCTAATAACAATGATGGGACAGGTAGCCTAAATGGCTAAGTCAGGTAAAACACTTACCTTAGTGGTGGACTGACAAAAATTTGTCTAAGTCCACATACATTTAGTGGAGGCTACTCACTTAATGCCAGATGACTTATAACGCTGAGTGGAGCCTATATAGTCAAAGCCAAAGTAATGGCAGGCTAGAAATGTGGCTAAGTCCACAGGCGTTGAGTGAAGTTAACTCACTCAACGCCATACAGCAAAATACTACGAGTCAGGCTAATGATGTAATAGTCTAAGTAGAAATGAGCATAAAAGTGGCTAAGTCCACATGCATTGAGTGTAGCTCACTCACTCAACGTCATAGCTTCATAATCGTTCAGTATAACTTAGTCAGTCAATGCCACAGGAATACTGTGAATATTTACGAAGTCCACAGGCGTTGAGTGAGGCAAGCTCACTCAACGCCATGCGATATTACGTTGACTAATTCTCAAAGAAAGTGTTCTTATTGACATAGAAATTTGGCTAAGTCCGAATGCGTTGAGTGTAGCTCACTCACTCAACTCCAGATAATAGAAGTGTTTGTTAAGTAGTTTGATGTTGAGTGGAGCTTACTCACTCAACTCCAAGAAGCAGTAAAACTAACTAAGGCAAAAAACTTTGAGTGAGGCATGCTCACTCAATGCTCTTAACGCTCTCAATGCCATGCATGCAGAAGTAGCTGAAGAATATGCTAAGGCAAAAAGTATTAAGTGGAGCTTGCTCACTCAACACTGTCAACGCCTAGATAGACAGAATTCTGTCTAAGTGTTTTGACGTTGAGTGAAGCTCATTCACTCAATGCCTATTTTACTGATGCTTGATTTTGGCTAATTCCACAGGTGCTGACTTCAGCAAAATCGACAAAGTCAACTAAGTTCAAATCAAGTACGGAGAAGCTACAGAACACGACAAACTCTGCCAAGAAGCTACTGTACGTCTTCTTCCGTTAAAGCAAGGTGCAGCTGGAAGCTGCAGGTAGAGCCCACTGATCTCTAAGAGCTATTGATCGGTGAACTACAAAAGGAAGTGATGGGCCAAGAAGCAAGACAACTTTTATGGCATTACTATTTCAAAAGGTAGCAACCAGACTTCATCTCTCTCGCTATTATCACCGAGAAAGAGCATGAAGTCTTCCTGCAGGAATGAAAAGTTCAGTAAGCTGTTGCTTCTTCATCGGCTACAACATAATCTAAAAGGCTTTGATAGAGGAAGAAAGTAGAGCCATCTTCATCTAGTGGGCTCAGTTTGCTGATTGAAGAACGCAAGTTCACCCACTTCTTCAGCAAGATCAGAATCTTCATTCTGAGTTTCTTCCAGCAGATTTTCTACCTACTGCCTTGAAGCAAGATAGTTCTGAGATAACTCAGCCCTAGATTTTGACACAGATAAATTTCCATGTGTCAAAACATTGCAAAAAATCATCTTTCTGTGGGATCCAACTATATCTGAGTTTGTTGGGTAACTGGCCTGAGGTAGGGCAAGATTGTCTGAGTAGTAGGAGAGTGAAGCTCTCTGAGTTGTAGGATCCAACTGGATCTAAGCTGTAGATCCACTAGCCTGAGGTAGGGCAACTTGCTTGAGCTGTAGGAGAGTTTAACTCTCTGAGGTAGGATCCTTTGGATCTGAGGTAGGGCTGTCCTCCCAGCCTGAGTGTAGGGCATTTGGCCTGAGGTAGGTGATTAGCTGATCACTGAGTTATAGGCCCTTGTGGCTGAGCTGTAGGTCTTGGAGGAGACTGAGAGGTCATGAGAGATCTGAGATGTAAGCTCATTGGAGTAGTGTTTTGGAGAAGTGCCTTGACCAATAGGAAGTTGGCAAGGTGGGAGGAGAGTGGATGTACCCACAAGTTGGGGAACCACTATAAATCACTGTGTGCTTTTCTATATTGTTTTATTTATGCAGGTTCTTGAAAGCAAACTACAGCCAACACATTTAGAGCTAAAGGAAAAATTAAAAATAGATTAATAACCGTTAAACAACTTATTCACCCCTAGGTTGCAAGCTATCTTGAAAACAAAGACTTTCAAGTAGTATCAGAGGTAGGTTGCTCAAAAAGGACCTAACCATCTAAGTGATTCTCCAAGGTAGCTACAGACAGTCCTTATGGGTTCAGGAGTGAACTACAAGGATCTAGGTGCCATGAAGCTTCCTATCTGCAGAAATGAATGTTTTGGCATCTAGAAGGAAAGGGTTAGGCTGTTCATGGAAGCAGCTGACCCTATAATCTTCATGACAGTTAAATAAGGACCTCTCATTCCTATGAAAGTGTCTGTTCTGGATGCAAATGTCCACACTCCCAAGACATATGCTGAGATGAGAAAAGATGAAGTCATTTTTGCCACCATGGACAAGAGGGCTCAAAACATTATTGTCAATGCAATTGATGATTCTACCCTTCAGAATGTGATTCAATGCACAAATGTAAAATAAATGTGGGACACTCTAGTGATCTACATGGAAGGCACAGAAAAAGTCAAGGATGATACAAAGTCCATGCTCAACCAGGAGTATGAACCTTTCAAATAGTCCAAGGGAGAAGACATAGCCACATGCTATGAAAAGGTCTTTAGGATAGTGAATGAACTAAGGACCTATGGAATGGTCTTTAGTCATTATGATATAAATGATAAGTTGCTTAGGTCTTTCACCAGAGACTAGGACACAAAAAATTATGCCATCAAAGAAGTGGCCAAGCTTAATGACACTCCACCCCACACCCTATTTAATAAACTGCTCTCATATGAGATGCAGTTAACTGTCAAGAAAAAGGAAGTGACCAACTACAAGTCTCAGGCAAAGAGTAGTCAGTAGCCTTCAAAGCTGAAGCCACAAAGAAAAGTAGGAGGAAGACCCCTTCTCCTCCAAGAAGACCAGCAGATTCTGAATGCTCTGAATTAGAAGCTTCAGACAGTAGCATGTCTGATGAGGACTTTGTTGTCTTATCCAGGCAGCTCCATAGGCTGATGAAGAAGAAGCACTGGAAGAGCAGACCGTCATCCTCAGCACATCACTGGAAGAAATCCTCCAAGGAGTACAGGTATGGATCTAAACCCAGTAAAGACAATTACACTAATATTATCTGTTACTACTGCAGCAAGCCAGGGCATGTGATTGCTGATTGCCTAGTGAAGAGGAGGGAGGATAGTGAGAAGAAATCTCACCAAAAGCACAAGGGAAAGAATGAAAATTCCTTTGTGGCTAAGAAAGAGAAAAGTTGGACAGACTCATCATCATTTGAGTTTGAAGAAGAGGAAGCATACATTGAGCTAGTTACTACAACTGCTAAAGATAAAGCTGTTACAGCAGGGGAAGTCTATCCTCTAGTGAAGATAGGAATCAGGGCCCCTCTAACACTATCAGCCAGTGACTCAGAGGTGGATGAAGATGCCCACAACTATAGAGGGCTGATGGAAATGACTGATGAAAAGGGCAGCTAGGATCAGCCTTATCAAAATAAGGTGCATTCCCTATCCAGTTTCATGTCTGGGTATGAGACTAGTCCTTGTATAGAAGCCTCTTCATCTAATGGTGAAGGTGATTCTGGCTTAGAAGGTGATGTCAATCAATTGATTGACAGATATGCTGAACTTCTTGATGCCTTTAAAAAGTGCAAGAAGTTGACTGTTGGGTATTGTATCCACGATTACCTAGATTTGAGGAAGCCACCTGTCAAGCTAAGATGAATTCACAATGTATTTGATGAAACATCTTAAGTTGTACTTGCAGCTCCTCCACGCTAAGTGCACACCAATGCCAGGGTACAGTAGGTCAATATACACGGGTCTGCAAGACGTAATCCCTCGTTGAGCAGATCAGTGTGTTGGCCTACGTGTACTCTCTCTATTGGAGTGCACTTACTTTCAAGTACAGGGCCGTTCATATGCAAGAGAAGACAAGGAGCATGGATGGGTCAAGGAGCAGCTCCAGGGTGGAAGACGAAAATTCGTCCAAGGAAAATTCGACGAGAATCACCAAGTGATTCTCGCCGATTCGACGAGAATCACCAAGTGATTCTCGCCGATTCGACGAGAATCACTAGTGATTCTCGCCGAATCGACGAGAATCATTAGTGATTCTCGCCGACTCCTTCTGGCTACCTCAAAACGGTGCCAAGTAAGATTCGGCGAGAATCACTAGTGATTCTCGCTGAACCAGTGGCCAAGCAGCTCATGTATACAAAGTGAATTTCGTTGAGAATCAATAAGTGATTCGGCGAGAATCATTAACGATTCTCGACGAATCGTCGAGAATCACTTGGTGATTCTCGCCGATTCGTCGAGAATCGCTTGCGATTCTCGCCGATTTTCACTTGGCGTTTTCTCAGGTTGCTGCTGGACCGGATTCTGCCTCTAGACTAGTTTGAACCGGACTTAGGGATTTCTAGTGTGGATCCCACAAACGGTCATATGGGAGTTATCTACAGTATATATATCCCAGTATTTTGAACAGTAAGATGACGGAGAAAGAGAACGAAACCGAGCCGCGACGAAACCCTAATATCGCGATTCCTCTCCGCCGCCGCCGTCGTGCTCGGGCAAGTTGGTCGCCGTCAACAATCGAGATTCCTTAGTGATCTCCGGCGACAGAAGCTTAGCAAAGCTTGAGTCTCACGTGTCTATCCAGAGATCTCTTGTCTCTCGATTTGGTGAACGGGAAAAACGCCCCCGTCCGAATCGATCGAGACGACCGATCCTAGTGTGACCGTTGGTAGACCTAGTTTGCTTCGCTACGAAGTTTGGATCTCCAAGTTCAGTAGCCGCTTATCATCGTAGCTGCCGATCCCGAAGCTAGCCGCCGCTCGTGTTGCCGCCGCCGGTTCCGGGGAGATCCTCTCCAAGAGAGACCAAGGTTGTAGACTCTTCGTTGACTTCACGAACACGTCGTCGAACAAAGAGGAACACCGTAGTCTCCGAAAGAAGTTTGTATCTCGTGTACATTCTATATTTACTTTTGTTGTAAAGGAACTTTTGTTCCCTGTTGTAAGGGTTGGGTGCAACCCGTTTTGTGGGAGTGTTGACTCTCACGTGTGGAAGGGTTCCTTCCGTTAGTGCATGGATTGGATTTCAATCCCGTTGGAGAAGTGACCGAGTCATCCCTTGTTGGGGAGATAGGTCGAAGGGGGAAAGTGGATGTACCCAAGTCGGGGAACCACTATAATTTGCCTGTGTATTCTGTGTGCTGTGCTTTCTATTTTTTATTGTGCAGGTACGTTCGTAAATTCCGCAAAAGCGCTACTCGTCACCTATTCCCCCCCCCATAGGTGCACATAGCTGACACTAGGTGGACTTTCAAGTGGTATCAGAGGGAGGTTACTCTTCAAAGGTTAACACCTTGAGTAGAATCCTGCCACCAGTGTCAGAAGCATGGATCTGGATTATGAGATACCGCCACTCAAACTCCCCGCATGCACAAAGGATTATTATCCCATCTGGAGAATGAGAGTGTCATTTCACCTTGATGCTATCGATCCTCGAGCATCCTTCATCCTGGAAGAGGGTCCGTTTATTCCCATGAAGACCTCCGACTCTGGGATCCAAGTGCCCATGGGCATTGCTGAGATGTCAGAGACGGAACTATCACTATTTCACTTGGACGAGAGGATTCGACAAATTATCATGGATGTCTGGTCTGGAGCCTCTCGCTCTAGATTGGAAAAATGTAGAACGGCTAAATCTCTGTGGATGATGATCTCAGAGCTGATGGGGGGGTCAGAGAAAGCTGGATTATGCTGTCAATCAGAGGATGAAGCGTATGTAGGAGTCCTCACTTCTGAAGATGAAGGCAAGGATCCTTCGGACTGCATCAGAGCTCCAGTGTCCGTGTCAGAGACTGAAGAGGACAGTGAGGAAAGCAGCTCTGATGTGGATGAAATAATAGTCACTGGATCTAACGACAATAACACAGAAGTGCAGGTAACTTCCTCATCCTGCCCCGTATCTCTTGAAATTTCTGAAGACAGGAACTGTCCTCCTTCAGAAAATGCTGATTCCCTGAAGAGAGCCCTTCAGTCAAGCAATCTACTTGCTGAGGAGCAAGCTCAAGAGATTGCTCGACTGAAGGTCTTGTTGGTTCTCCAATTGGCGTCCAACAAGGCCAAGGACTCTAAGATCTCAGCTCTAGAGAGTAGTCTTGAGAATGAGAAAAGAATAGTATCAAACTTCTCCAAGGTTGATGCCATTAAGAGAAAGCAAGAAAACGGGTGGATCTACCGGATTGTCAATTCGTGGAGAAATGGGGAAACGGTATTCCGACCCCCCACTCCAAGCAGGAAGGCAACTCATCATGCCTTCAGGTATGACCAGAGGAATAATCGTGGTCACTGTAAGGGTGATCTGTCCCCATGTGGAGACACCCGGAGTGCAAGGGCCGACATGGCCACCCACGAGAGAATACCTAAGGCTCATTCTGAGCCCTTCGTATTCACTGCCACTGCCTCAACACAGTGTGGATCTGCATGTCCCAGTTCACAGAAGACTTCTCACCTCCCGAGGACACGGGATAGAGAGGATAGAAGTCATGCTGTCAGGTTCCATGGGGCCCCTGTAAGGGAGATGCCTGAAAGAATGGCACCACCTTCCCGGCTTCATAACGCTCACAACATGCATTCTTTCCATCCTTCCATGTGTCACGATGGAAGAGGAATTTTTGTGACAAGATCATGCCCTATCCCGTTTAGACCTAGGACCGTGACTACATCAGTCACGAGATCAGGTCGGAAACGACGATACAACATTCACCCATGTTGGTGCTGTGGCAAAGTGGGACACTTTGCCATCGATTGTTGGCACAACCCCTCTGTGCCCACGGCAAGGGCTTATCCACATTCTCGGGACAGAGATAGTCTTCCAGACAGGTTTTCTGAAGGAAGGCAGTGGCGTGCTCATGCTAACAGGAACCTAGGATCCAATATGATTTGGGTTCCTAAGGTAAAGTAATTCTTTCTTGCAGGGTAGTCTAGGTTCCCGTGAATATGATGGGAACTAGACAGTAGGTGGCTCAAGACTAAATTGGAACAATCGTCTGCAATAACAATTGTGATATCAATTTGAGCATACTCACATTGAGCTTCTGATATGTTCTACCCGAGGGACCAAAACGATGACTCTCAAAATCCCAGGTAATTTTGATCAGATCAAGGACTTGTGTCATGTTGCATCCTCATTCAAAACATATACATATATATATTTCGATTCATGTGTATATTTATACTTATGCTTACATGTATGCGTGCACCTCTAAGGATAGGTTAACTCGATGCATGCAAACCATTACACATCAATTAAGGGTTAACGAAGTTATGTCATCGTGAATCTCGACAACTCACACTTGACATCAAGAAGTCTTTGGAAAAGCCTCGTTCAAATCCAAATAGATTGACTTTAAAATATACATGTGGTTATCATTTTTATATTGACTTGACATCGGAAAATTTCAAAAATATTGCAAGCTTCTCAACGTGAAAATTTCTAGTCAAGAGACCTCGCAATTTCGGATTAGACAAATAGTATCAGAAACCGAATTAACCAAATCTCCTGAATCCCGCCGACCCTTCGCATTCTCCACGAATCCCGCCGAATTTGACAAATCTCGCCGAATTAGTCAAATCCCGCAAAACCCTTCGCCTTCTTCACGACTCCCGCCTCACGTCGCAGCAAATATCCCGAAACCCGCAAGACTTCTTCCGCAAGAGTTCTTCCGCAGACTTGCCGAAACCCGCAAGCGCTTTCCCGACGACCCGCAGCAAGCTCCTCGCCTACGCCAAACATCAACGTGAAAATTTCTAGCAAGCTCCCGCCGACTCTCCTCCTCTGGACACTCGCCGAGGGGCCACTAATCGCCGCAAGGAACACTTACCGGAAGGACACCTCGCCGACTCCTGCTGGAAAGCTCGCCTCCATCAAAGGTTTCCCGCAAGCATCCCGCCGAAGCCTTCACCGACGAACTCTTCAAGTTTCGATTCTTCTCCACTCGAACTAACTCACCGTATACGCCATTAGGTAACCTCTTCCTCACCCGTACTTGGACGCGCTCACTAGTGATGCTCTCTTTTTGAAAGTTCATTAACACTTAGAGTAGGGCTTCTCTCTCTAGATCTGCAATGGCTCCAAGGACAACTGCAGGGTTGGTATCTGGCTGCGAGCTGGTTCGAACTGGGTTTTCTCACGCCTCGGACGAATTCCGCAACATTATTCTAATGCTGGAAGAGGCTGGGCTAACCTTCGTCTTGGAGCACCCTTGCAAAATCCTGGACAAAGAGGTGCTGGAGTTCTTCGCTACCGCAAGACTCCGAGATGGAGACTCCATAATCAAGAGCAAGGTGGCTGGGGCAAAAGTAAAGATGTCTGCCAGCAAGCTGACTCGCTACCTGCAGCTTTCTAGTTCGGAGCAGGAGGACTATCTGAAGGACGAGGACAAGACCAGAACTCTCTTGTTCTGCGGTCTTCCACGAGGAACTTGATCAATAAAGAGAAAGGAGATGAATGAAGAAGGGAAGCTCCTATCTGACGTTATTGTAAAAGTGCTCATCTGAAAGTCGGGCTCGCATGACCATATCTCAGGAGATATGTTCAAGATCCTCATTGCTATTGTCTGCCGCAAGAGGTTCAACTGGGGGGAGTTGCTGTTCCAAAAGATCAAGGACACCTTGGGCACTCCAAGTTTTGGCCGCATCATAAGCTTATATCTAAACCAGCTGAACGGAGACAAGTTTGACATGAGCAAAGGGGTCCCTCTCCACTACTTGAAGAAGATGGATGCAAGTGTGTTTGATCGATGGGAGCGGCGTATCGGGCAGCCTGCTGTGGAAGAGCACCAGGAAGTTTCTCCAGCAGTCACCCCCGGTGAAATTCCTGATACCGTGACTGCAGGAATCGAGGGGGAGACTCCACCCCCTCATACGGATGTAATATCTGAAATCGCCCAGGTGGCCAGGGATGCTGTGGCCGACACTCAAGAAGTAAGTGACACTGTGCTGGAGACTGGTGACCAAGAATTGGAAGAAGCTGCTGATATAGATGATTTCTTGGATGAGGACGGAGAGGAAGATGAGAATGAGGGACATGAAGTACTTGAGACTCTGGATCCTGTTGAACCTCCACCTGACAAGTCTGCACCAGTGGAGGGGGAGTTAGATAAATCTACAGAGACTGCCAACATTCCTCCTGTAGAGACTGTGATGGTATCCAGCTCTACAGATGCGTCTGCTGAAATGCATGGCCCACAAGTGCCTCCGGCTATTCCGTTACGAGATGAGCTAGCCACTCACACTGTCAATATCATTCAGGGCATTGTGAATGAACTTAAAGTCTCATTTGATGAAGCCCAGAATAAACTGCTGAACAGGATTAAGACTTCGGAAAATCTGATGCTCAAGAATATGGTGGAAATCAACCATAAGCTGGACGTGATGGAGAAGAAATTTGAAGAGAAGTATACCGCGGCCGGCGAAGCTGTCACACTCTTAATGGCCGGCTTGAAAAAGAATACTGATACTCTGGCTGTCGTAAATCAGAACGCACACGTTGTAGCCAACAACATTCAGAAGTTTGATGGTAATATGGTCACTTTAAATGCCAATCAGCAGGCCCTGATCACTGAATTCGACAAGACCACGAAGCATATTGATGACTCTCTGCACTCATATGCCAACTGCATAGCTGTCGAAGCCAAAAAGGGGGAGAAAGAATATATAGCTAAGTTGGCCGAGCTTCAAGAAAGCATGAGCACACACTTCGCCCAATCAAGTAAATATGTCTATGAGAGCTGCTGGTGGATGCTCCAACAGGCGCTAGGTACGTTAGGCGTCGTTCTGCCTGACAATCCTGCTGGTATTCATGTCCCTGAGACATCTAAGGCCGCTGAGGAAGTAAGTGTTGCTGAGGGTGTAAGTGCAAGTGCTGCAGATATTCCCACAAATGACGCTGATGCTAGGGCCCTCTCAAAAGCTAAACTGAGGAGCATGTTTGACCAAGAGGCCTTAGCAAAAGCCAGGGGAAAGAGAAAAGTTCAAGAAGGGACCTCCAAGGAGACACAGGCTGCAAAGAGAACTCGAATGAATGAGGAGGATGTACGAAACGAAAGGTGGAGTCCAGTTTCAAGGAACATCATCTTAGACACCTTCTGGCTGCAAGAAAGAGGAGAGATCAATCAAAACGAAGTATATAGCCAGTATGAGTGGGAAACGCACAAAACGTTTGAAGCGAAATGCAACATCTTTTTCAGAAACAACAATGATGCAGATAAAGTTGCTCCTCCTAGGTATTACCCAAAGCCCAAAGAATACATGAAGAGGCAAAGCAAGAAGTACTTGGCTCAAAATCCTAAGGGTGACTTAGCTAAGGAAAAATAGTCAAAAACATATAGCTTGTCACTTTGTCTTAAGAACATTTAATAATTTTTGTTGTCATAGAAACAATTCTGGATTATATGTGTATATATTTATATTGGTATATATATTTGAATTTGTGAATGACTCAAGTCCTGATCGGATTGCATATATTCTCGTGTGCTGCATGTTTAATTTCTGAATGCTATGTTTATTATTTGATATGTGTTATTCATCTTAGCTAATAGGGTTTTGTCTTCGTCAAATAGGGGGAGATTGTTGGGTATTGTATCCACGATTACCTAGATTTGAGGAAGCCACCTGTCAAGCTAAGATGAATTCACAATGTATTTGATGAAACATCTTAAGTTGTACTTGCAGCTCCTCCACGCTAAGTGCACACCAATATCAGGGTATAGTAGGTCAATATACACGGGTCTGCAAGACGTAATCCCTCGTTGAGCAGATCAGTGTGTTGGCCTACGTGTACTCTCTCTATTGGAGTGCACTTACTTTCAAGTACAGGGTCGTTCATATGCAAGAGAAGACAAGGAGCATGGATGGGTCAAGGAGCAGCTCCAGGGTGGAAGACGAAATTCGTCCAAGGAAAATTCGACGAGAATCACCAAGTGATTCTCGCCGATTCGACGAGAATCACCAAGTGATTCTCGCCGATTCGACGAGAATCACCAAGTGATTCTCGCCGATTCGACGAGAATCACCAAGTGATTCTTGCCGAATCGACGAGAATCATTAGTGATTCTCGCCGACTCCTTCTGGCTACCTCAAAACGGTGCCAAGTAAGATTCGGCGAGAATCACTAGTGATTCTCGCCGAACCAGTGGCCAAGCAGCTCATGTATACAAAGTGAATTTCGTTGAGAATCAATAAGTGATTCGGCGAGAATCATTAACGATTCTCGACGAATCGTCGAGAATCACTTGGTGATT